>JAOVYX010015709.1:0-26919 GCA_035668315.1 Drosera spatulata | reverse complement strand
AACAAGGTGCACCTTCCTTTTCGGTAGCCCATCACTTTAGAACTCCACAGTTAAGCGTGCTTAACGTGGAGCAATGCCAGGAGGTGCCTAGGAAATTTTTCAGGGTGTGCGCGAGTGAGGTCAAAACGCACTGAAAGGACTAGTGTTGGTCTGTGGGGCCAGTTGTCAGCCTAGCGGGCGGTTCTTGGTGACGACCCGGTAGCAAGGATTTGGCCGGGGCATTACAGATTGTTTATGAAAGTGCCTTTGTCACATTGTTGCACCTGAAAACCTAGAAATTACTTTAGTTCACCATGAGTATAACGCCCCAAATTTCCTTTACTTATAAATTATACATATGACGTCACTGACGCTAGGCCCAACGCCTCAGGGCAAAAACTATACATACTGGTTTTGTCATGAGAATTAAGCTAAGTTCACTTATACATCATTAGTTTAGAAACTTTTGATACACTGAATCATAACTTAGAATATCACCTTCAAAGAGAAATTTACATCTCTTTTTAATATCAGAATAGCTTTCACACATAAGTGCGCAGAAGATCCCGAATTTGAGACTTTCTACACCAAAAACATTCTCTTAAACGAAAGGATTCGTGCTTGGATGGCGGCTCCAACAATGAAGGAACGACCTGAATAATCAAGCCCATACTCTCCTATCGAAGCGGGCGGAAATGAAAGACCAACAGGTTGGATAACTTCATTTTACAAGGGTTGATCCATTAAACAAAGACTTTGTATTTTAACTCTTCTTTACGAGTTAGATCTATGAAAGTTACATCTAGCATCAAATCTTAGGTCATATTTTTCCTCCAAATATTGCTCCTGTAACAAAGAGAAGAGGAAAGACACAGAAAAATAATTGTTGTGAGTTATAGAAGCTCAATAACGTATATGCCCCTTATTAGGGGTTACATGAGAGAAGAAGATAAGAAGAAAAAAAAGGAAATGATCACTTGGGTCCTTTATTCCAGTACTCTGGAACTATCATGTCAATCCGAGATTCACAATTATCATCTCAAAAACACAGTGAAGACAGACAATAGATACCCTCAGTGTTATAATTGTGCCCTTGACAAGACTTATTCAATTTCAACTTATCAAACTTTATTTAGCTTTAGCAAAATGGACATCCCCAAAAGGGGATCAGCCAAACCGAAGCCCAGGATCTCCTGCAGTGAGTTTCCATCATACCAAAACGACCTCACAAGGTCGATGAAAGAATGTCACCACCGAGTCACTATATAACACATACGACAAACACAACACTCTTTGTGTTTAATACCACGGAGTTATTCTTTCAATTGTGGATTTACACTACTTTCGCTCACTCATCCTCTTTATATCAGCAAACAAGACCCACAAACACATACATCATTTTATCACGACACACAACAAGTGATAGGTAATAAGGTACGTCGGAACACATTTTACGTCAAATACAATTAGTGACTACGATCAAAGATTCCAACGCATTATTATACTCATAGTATAATAATACGCATCGCCACACACAATAAATCTAAACGTTACCTTCTTACCCCGCTTTCCACACACACGCGCTCGACTTTTCCTTTATGTGTCAACCAGCAGCATCTCCAGCTCCTATAACATGTTAGGATTCACATGTTAATACATTCCCTTGTGAACGGTTGTTCACGTTACGGAGTTAAACATATTTCTTCGTACTTCATGAAAAATCGTCATATTAATATTATGACGTGGTGCTGAGTATTGTACAAGCCTTTGATATTTATTTTGATTGTCCATAATGATGATTTTATATATTGAATATCATTAGACGTATTTGTGAACAATTGAAGTTGTTTTGGGGTCAAAACGATCATTACTGGTCCAGAAGGTTCTGAGATGGCATCCCGACCTCTGGAACCGATGTCCCGATCTCTGAAATGGGTGTCCCAGATTCTATCCAATATGACCATTTGACGTATTTAAATCTATAACTTATTGTATATAACTCCAAAAAGTTTATTCGTAAAATTCAACATAATCCCAGTTTATTCGTTTTAATTCACGTTTTCTGTAAAACAAATAGTTTGATCTTTCTTCATTAATCAGCTCATAGCTTGTTACACACAATCCCAAATAATTATTTGTATACTGTTCTGAAAACTAGACTTCTATACATTTTCAGTGATATAAGGCTTGTCTTCTAACCCCTATCATGTAATTCCAAATCAAACAACAAAGTTAGCCAAATAACCAGTTTTTATAGGTTGACATATCCGCACGTTTGGATTTATATCCTAAGATTCACGACTTAGAATCTTGATTTATCTTGTTCATTAAGAACTAGACATATGAGGCTTTAAATGTATTAAAATTAGAATTTATTTCAGAGCCTATAATTTTCTACAAACAAAATTTTTACTCAGGATGATCACCTTCTCTTATTAATGGTGAAAGATCCTCGTCGTCTTGCCACTGAGCTTCTCCTCTTCTCCTCAAACTCTCCTTCTTCTCTTGCTTATCTCTTCTCTTTACATGGTAAGGGGTGTTTTTGTGTTTATAAGAAGTTTTTCAAGGAGAAGAGAGCTTGTATTCATAGAAAACTAAATTGATTAATATAGTTAAGTGAAAAATAAATGGATAATTAGTGGGTAAGTTGTGGATAATAATCTAATTTAGGTGGAGTAGAAATTGACATAAAGAAAATAAGCGCCAAAATTAGATTTAGGTCATTTTTGTATAAATACGATATTTTCGTATTAAAATCGTATTTCGCTGTATTTGCGCATTAAGGTTACATTTCATCCATATTTTATATTCTTTCACTATTATATCATCAAACAAGCCTTATAACCCGACAAAATAAATTATAGCATACGATAACTTACTATTCACATTAAGTATTGTGATTTAAAATTTACGGAATTTTTCGGGTCTTACAATAAGACTCATCTGAAACTTAGAAGTCATGAGCTTAGAAAACCTATCACATAATTTTTCATTTTTATAGTTTGTTGTACAGTTTATTGTACATAATTTCTCTTATATAGCTCATAGGAGTTTTATTGTACAGTTTATGAATAATGCATCTGTTATTCCCAGAGATACAACCTAGAGGGGGAGTGAATAGGTTGTATTAAAAAACTTGTTAATATAGTATGCACTAGTTATTCTTGCAAACTGCAAAATGTGTCTGCTGCAGAGATTATGCTTTCGAAGCTTGTCTCTTTAGGCTATTTAATCTGTTTCTAACAGTTCTAATATACAAAGCAATGTAAAGAAAGGCAAGGACACATGATTTTACAATCTTGCCCTGGTGACCGTTGAAACTAATCCAAGAGGTGAGTTCACTATCTTCTTGTTTCTGGCTTACAACAGAACCCCTTTACAAGTCTACAGCTTGCTAAAGGCGAAGAACCTAGATCATTGCACAGATTCTTCCTTGGACTCTGCTACAGCTTCATGTTCTTTAGAGCACACTAGTGAACTCCCTTCTTCCTGTTTCTTCGATTCAGCTCGCTTGGATAACTTGCACAATGAATTCATGTTTTTTGTTCGTTCTTGTACATTCAATCGTTCTTCATTTTTATTTTTATTTTTGTCCGAGGTCCTTTGATCCCCTTTTTATAGGCTAAGGGAATGAGAACACGTGACTATTCAGATGTTGATAGCTTTGTCTGTTTGCTCACAGTGACCTCATCACTGATGTTGACAGATCTGCTTCAACCTTTCTGATCCTAATATAGATTCTCCATACCTCAAATCTTCGATTTGACTAATCCTTTGGCCCTTGTCCAGCCTGGCAATCAGTTCTGCTGCACTCAGTCTGCTGTAACTTAATCTGCACCTAGCACCGTTGAGACCTCGTCTGCACCCAGTCACTGCTGCAACCTCGTCTACACTCAGCACTACTGCAACCTTTTCTGCCTTACTGTGTTGGCCCTTGTCAACAAGATTGATCCTAGATCCTGAAGCATTTACAAGTCTTTTGCTGTCCATGTATGTATTAGCTGCCTTGTTGAAATCTCCCTATAGTAGTCTACATCTGGTGGCTCACAATGCTCTCCATCTGAGGCCGTCTACTCTTCCGCATCAAAAACCTAGCCCGCAGATTACTAACCTGATTTCCAGCCTAAACACACTAACTACATCATGGTTATACTCCTAAGTTGTGTTCATCAATTTCTATACAAATGGAGGGATTACACATTCCTATCAGCATCTATTTAGAACATAACATGTTATGTTTACTGCTTCGGCCCAATAACATTTAGCTAAGTTAGAGTCATGCAGGATTGTCCTAGCAGCTTCTATTAGGGTCCCATTCTTTCTTTTTGCAACCCCATTTTGTTGTGGGGTTCTAGGTGCAGAAAAGTTGTGACTAATTCCATGGTCATTGCAAAACTGATCAAAACCATATTATTCAAACTCATTCCATAATCACTTAGTATTGCAACAACTTCTAGACCCTTTTCGATTGAAATTTGCCTAAGATGTCTTGTTAACACATCATATGTGTCAATTTTCTTATGTAGAAAGAATACCTATGTGTACCTAGAGTAATCATCTACAATGACTAATGTGTACTTCTTTCTACTTAGGCTTTCAACCTCTACTGGACTAACGGTCTATTTGCAGCAACTCTAGCACCCTTACTGTTTGATCAGCATTGATGCTTTTAAAGCTTGTCTTTGTTGACTTTTCATATTGGCAAGAGGCACATAGTCTATCCTTACAAAACTTTACTTTTGGCTTCTTTAGACAAGCCTCTTACTAAATCCTGAGAGGCAAGTTTTGAAAGGTTTATAAAATTTAGATGTGTCAGTCTCCTATGCTAGAGGCATGGCATCTTTTCTGTTTCATTTGTGTAAAAGCAAGTGGTGCCATTGGATAAAGAGTTTATGAAATTCCACAATGTAAACATTTCCATGTCTTCTCTCAATTAGCTTAATCTCATTCGATTCGTGATCACTTACTTCACATAGGCCGTTTGTGAAGTTTACATCATAACCCTTGTCACATAATTGACTTATGAAAAAATAAGTTATGACCAAGTCCTTCAACACATGTTACATGCTTAAAGAGTGGTGAACCTGTACCAAGGCTTCCATAGCCTTTAGTCGTACCTGCCTTACTGTCACCAAAGATTACTTGCGGACCATCTTCTTCTATGAAGTCTAACAGTAAGGCCTTGCATCCAGTCATATGTCTTGAGCATCCACTATCCAGATATCATGTTAGAGTGCTCCTGTAACATTTTTCAGTTAGATCATCGGTCCTAAGATTTGATCCTATCTAATTGGTCTTAGGTAACCAAACCAAGTTGATTTCTTGGGTGGGGTAGTGCAGTGATAGGTCTTATGACCTTCTTTCCCATATTTCTGACACGTAAACTTTGACATTGTGTGTTATGGCTTGCGAACTCTTCTGCTTTCAATGGTGCAGAAGGGTCTATGCTGTTGCATTGGTGGTGTAGCTGAGTACCATCTTTCCCATGGTACAGTAGGGTATGGAATCAATATTGATCACAAACTTAGATGTTGCAGTGGTTGATTCCATGCTCCTATAAGAGGATAGTATACACAAGTGGAAGAGGGGGTTTTTGAGAAAAGTTAAAATTCCTTTGTCCTTCTTGGTACATTTCTCTTAACCTTCCCAGTACTCTTTTGCTTTGTTTGGGCAGCAGAGTTGATACTCTTCTTTTGTCATTTTGCAGAAGGATACCTGCAATGGTTGGCATAAGGGGACTTCTTTTTCTTCTTGATTTTAGGTGAAATAGGTTTATCCGCCATCTTATCACAAGAGGATTTGACAGGTTGAGACTCTTTGAAACCTTATTGTTAGAGCCTAACCCACCTCAAGAATTCTTGGCTTGAACAAACTGTATTTCTTTCAAATCACTTGTTCTTCCATTCCATTTGTCAAATTGAAGCTTTAGGTGTTTGTTTTCTTTCTTGAAGATGATGACCTCTACTTCAGTGACTTCCAAAAGCCCAGAGACAACCTTGAGCTCCTCTTTGACTCTTTCAGAATGGAGTTTAAGCTTGTCAACTTCATTAGCCCTTTTATTGACTACTGCAAGCTCATCTCTTAATCTATTTCTCTCCTCCATGAGAAGCCTGAAATTTGAATTCAAGTTGTAGGTTTTCTCAGTGAGTTTGAGAATGATTTCTTTCATCTCTTCCTTAGAGATGGTATCGATGTCAAGATCATATACCTCATCACTGTTTCGAGCCATGAGGCACATAAGTGACTTTTGAACTCTGGAGGGGGCTTCCGAGGCTGCATCATCATCGTTTGACTCATTATCACTCCATGTTTTTGCAATCAGAGCCTTTTCTTTTCTGAAAGATTTTCTTTGAGGTTACTCTTCTGCTTTCTTCTTTACAGCAGGGTTGTTTGAAGGTTTTCTACACTGAGTAGCAAAGTGCCCTATCTTACCGCAGTTATAGCAGGTGAGATCAGAGTCTCTTGGTGTAGGAGTGTTTTTGTTGGGTCTTCCCTTCCTTTTGAAGTATTTCCTGAAACTTTTTCTCAGCATCACCAACTCTTCACTTGAGGCTTCTAACTGTGAGTCAGAAGACTCTTCTACAACAACCCTTTTTCTTCAAACTTTTGATTTAACCTTTGAGGGAGATATGCTTCTTATTTTGGTCCATCACTTGGGCCTTCCTCTACTCAATCTCCAAGTTATAAGTTAGTAAAACACCATAAGGGCTAGAGACTGTAGTTTGGTCTATTTTTCTAGACTCCCTTATTGTAGTAACCATGGTGTCCTACTCAGGAGTGAGACATCTCAGACACTTCAAGTTAATCTTCTGAGGAGAAATATTCTCCCCTAGGTCTCTAAGAATGTTGATAAAAATATTGAATCTGTCAAAGAACTCTGTCAAGGTTTGTGTATCATTCATCTTTATAAGCTCGTATTGCTAAATGTGAAGATTCAGCTTGTTTTCACAGATCTCATCTATTCCATCATTTCTCAAGATTAAGACATCCCATGCCTCCTTTGTCGTTTTACAATGAATTATCAATTCAAGCATGTCATTGCCTAAGGATTTTACAATAATCCCTAAGGCACGTCTATCAACTTAAATAAGTTCCTTATCCTCCTCAGAGAAATCTTTTTCATCTTTGGGAATAAGTTTTGCTTTATCATTTGGATCCACAGGAGAACCCATAGGAATAAATCTCCCTTCAAGAACAGTTTTTCTCATGCGTTTATTTACTTGGTCAAAATAAAACATCATTCTGACCTTTCACTGATTGAACTTATCATCCTAGAACAAAGGAGGATGAGCATCATATGGGAAGAAGACTTTACTGGTACCTGACATTCTTAAAACTGATATTAGTAACTTCTTTACAAATTAAAATTGTACAGTTCCTTTCCAAGAGCTGTTAGGCCTAGAAAAGATGGCTTTGATACCAACTGAAAGTGTTAATTCAGCTTGTTGTGAGACTAGAGAGGGGGGTAAGGGGAATAATCTCTCTTTTTTGAAACTTTATTATGAAACTAACAAAAGTCTATTAGACAGTAAGGTTGTTTTCGGCTTATTGAAGTATTACTACAGTAATGCGGAACTTTACCGCATTAATGTTGCTTCCTTTTAGTTTATTGTTGGTTAAAATTGATCAATAGTAGGGTTAAAGATAATGAAAGCAGTATTGTAAGGACACAAGGAGTTTATATTGTTTAAAATATATAGCTAAAATACGGTTATATATCCCTTACTCCAGTCTACCCTTGACTATCAATGTGATATGTTAAGAGGATAGTGCTACGTGTGATTGTTTTATACTCACAATCAACATATCACCTTATACTGTGTAAATGACAATACAAACAAGTTACAAGATCTTTTTTTTCCTCAACAGGACTCGAAACAGCCTCTTAAAATCGTTTGTCTAATACTAGTTTTATTCAATCCTTCCATCAAATCTTGCTTCAAATAACTGATTCCGATCTTCAGCTATCAACTTCTCACACAGTTCACTTGAAAGTCTTATAGCACACGTCTTTCTTTCATAGCAAAGGAGATTCAAAAGTTATGAAATTTTAGGCATCTCCTCTGTATTTATAGACAATCTCAAATTGCTAACCATTGTTGAGCTCGTCCTTTCTTTGAAACATCACTTTCAAACCTTCCAAAAACCAGCTAGCCAAAACCCGTGACTCATGTTCCTGAAGCAAAAAGGACACTGACACTGTACATAAAGCATCACGTGAACTTTGACTTCATCTGGGTCATTCTGTTGAACTCAGTCTTACGACAGTAACCCTTTTCACACAGAAGAACTCAAGGATAAACCATTCCTTATTGCAGATGGCCAAATGATCAATCCTTACTGTCCATTTACTCATGACCTCAATGTTGCCAACCTTCCTACATTCCTCCCGAACCAGCCTTACTTGCACACACATTGTAGACTCATTTTGAAAGTACACGAGTTCTCAGCCTTGATGCATAGTGGAACTATATAAGACTAGAGTTTGTGTATTGCTCAATTTCTATACATCATGGGTTTGACTCAACAGAAACCTTATACTTTGTAAAAAAAAATCTTGATCTTTTTGAAAAGATATTTACATTTTTTTATAAATTGGATATATTACTAATAAAAATTTAGTTAAGACTTTTGATGATATATTATTATATGAGATTGCTTATCCATTAATATTAAAATGAAAAATTCTCCCAAAAATACAAAAATTGAAAAAAAAAATTTCAAAATCATACACACGAAAAAATAATGCCACAAAACTATAATTTTTAAAATAGAGCGCCATGTTTACGAAACAGAGTGACTAAGCAATTCTTGCAGCTTTCATGTAATGGAGCTCAATTTTATAAAATAGAATATCTGAGCAATTCCACACTTTTGAGTTGTTTGTTTCAGGAATTATTTTTTCGACAAAGTGAGGCAGCAGCGGCTACGGCTCACTTGCATCAACGAAGCCCAAAATCACGTAGCCTTGTTATGCTTTGTTATGTTTTCTTGTGACGAAGGCTGCCATGCTCTTTTGTTTTGGTTTTATGTTTTCTTGTTCTGTGCAAGTGGATTATTATTAGTACTATTGCGCAACTGTTGGATCTTTGTTGTGCAACTATCATGCTCCTTTTTTAACAGAATAACTATCATGCTCTTTAGTTCTGTCTCTCTTGCACGCATGATGAAACATGTATATAGCACATACAATTGTTTGACCTTAACGTTTGTCTTCAATTGCAATGCTTCTTCTTGTTCGCAGATTCTAGCTGAAAGCATTGCTATGTGATAACTCTTATCACTCGCAAATTTGAAGAGCAAGTTATATAAGTTTAACTCACTTGAAGGTAAAAAACCATAGCTATGTGATTACACAAAGTATGACAAATTTAAGCTCGATGATTGATATAGATCAAGAACTCCATTGAAGCTAGATGCTCTGTCAGTTGGATGTTATTTTGTCCTATTTTAACTCTTGAAACTTTTGAGTTTCTAGCACGATTTTATTTCCTAGTTTATCACTGGCCAGAGCTTTTGTTTTGTTGTCTTCTTCTTCTTCTTCTTTTTCTTTTTCACCATGTCCTAGTTTTTAGCCATTGAAACTTCAAACCTCTTGTTTTTGGTGGTGAGCCGCAGACGTTTCTGCCTCACTTTGTCGTTATTTTTTCACATATATTTTTTTATAATATTTTTTAATTTTTTTTAGTTTTGGATAATTTTCTGTATTAAAATCTATTATTAAGTCGAATTTGAATTGTAGTGTTAAAAAAAACTTAATTACACAAATAGATTTATAAGATAAAATAGAATTTCGTGCAATATTTCACATAAAGCAAAGAAAGAGGAATTAAAGCAAAGAGATAGATAGATAAATAGATAAGAGAAAAGATTAGATAAGATATTAGATTACATAGATAGATACTTATGTTAAATTTTAGGTTTTAAAATTTTATTATAGTTTACATATATTAAAGTTATTACATTCTTCATTAAAATTTTGAAAATTACGTTGATATCATGGCATATCATCTGATAATTTATCGTCGACGTCTTAATATAACTGTATATATAATCGATAGATTGATAATAAATTTCACTATAAGGTAATGCGAGAACTAACCTGAAGGAAGTTTGACTTTCACCTCATTCAAGTTACTTTCTTGGTCTCACATAAATAATGATAATTTGATTTTCATCTTATTAAATTATATCCCTGTCCCAAATAAATTACAATAATTTGATTTTCACTGGTCTCGACCTGCGTCGCGTGACGAGTATAACCTTTTTTCTTCTTTTTCTTTTTTTTTTTTTTTTTGAAAATTTATCATTAGAAGTTAATGATTTATTTTTAATCTTTTTTTCTTTTTTTTTTAGTATGGATGTTAATGATAGTTTTTTTTTATTTTTGATAAGGCCCACTACGGCAAGTTATCATTGCTCCAACTCTTCATTACAAATGAGTTTAACATGGTTAGAAAAAAAAAATTATCACTTGATTTGATAACAATACAAAATAAATAGAGATATAATAATAAAAAAAATCCACATAATTGGAGTTTATCGTTGATTGCACAGTTGCTCCCCTCCATCCTTGCAAAGAATTGCAGAAAAAATAGCATCTCAAATCAGGACCGCATCGCCACCAGCATCATCCTTGATTTCTGGTGTGGTTAATGTTTCATGTTGGTGTTCTACATTTTGTTGTTGTTTTTTATTTTACAAAAAATTTCCCTAGTGTACATATTTTATAAAATAATTCCCATTTGATATAATTCGGTAATATATTTCCCATTTCATACACTTTGCATTTTTTTCAACTAAACTCGCGGTTATTGTCTTAATTGTCTCCCTTTTCATTCTTTTTTTTTTTTTTTGTTGAATGTATGTTTTTCTTTTTTGTTTTTTGCAGATTTGTCATTCAAAATCGATGACAAAAAACATGATCAACAACGAAATTTTTTCGATATCGCCATCGTCATATTGATCATTATCTGTGATCCTTTTGTAATGGATGAGAAGATCATCTTTATTTGTAAATTTGGTTCTATATCTCATTCATTTATATGCCATTCGGATTTCGATTTCGAATATGTTGTAGAAAAGGTACGAGATCGTTTCAAAATCTCCTCATCGAATGAATTCAATTTGTATTATTCAATTCCGGGTCATGAACGATGCTTGTTGAATGATCAAGAGGATTCGATGATGTTGTTTGAGCTCTCAAAATGTCATCGTTTATCATAAATTGATGTGAATGTTTTCTGTGGAGAAATAGGTTTGGATTGTCGTGGTTCATGTGTAGGTTCTGATCCTAGAAATGAAACAGTGAGTCAATTTGAAGAAACAGTGCACCTGAGTACTGACAATGTGTCATAATCTCAAACAGTGCGCCGTTGTAATGATTCAGTGCGTCTGGGATTTTCTACTGGTTCACGGATTTCTAGGACTCAAATTTCCAATTTTAATCAATATTTTGAGATAAATGATGATTTTGGTGATGATGTTGTGCGTGAATCGTTGCTTCAATTGGATGTCGGTTCGTCAAGCAATTGCGATCAACCCTTGCGTTCTTCTCATTGAGCAAGTTTGATCCAAAATGTTGGCCAAGTTTTTCTTGATGGCGCAAAACAGTTCAGGAAGTCTCTTGCACTTTATGCAAGCGAAGTTGGATTTCGATACAATTTTAAGAGGAATGAGAACGATAGAGTTCATGCGATATGTTCTAAGAAAGAAGATTTTTGTCAATGGTTTGTTAAGGCTTCATTGTGTTCTTACAATAAATCATTTTTCAAAAGAAAGCTGAATAATGTCCACACTTGTGGAGAGTTGTTTTTCCCCACGGGTTCAATGAAGTTCATGAAGACGGAATGGCTTACTAAGTCTCTTTTGGAAATTGTACGTCATGACCCTAATTTTAATGTGAACCAAGTTAGAAATTATTTTCAAACCATCTATGGTTTGAATTTATCATATAAGAAGTCATAAAAAAACCCTAAAGAAGACGAAGATGATGCTTGGTGGTGATTCTTCCGAGTCGTTTTTAAAGTTGAAGTCATATATTCAGGCACTTATTAGTACTAATCCAGGAAGTCATGTTTCACTTACCACGGAAGAAGGATCAAATCGTTTTTTACAGGTTATTTGTTTCGTTTCATGCTTCGATCATCGGTTTCAATCATTGCAGACCTTTGCTTTTTCTTGATGGCACATTCTTGAAGGGTGATTTGAACGGAGTCATATTAGGAGCTATTGGAAAAGATGCACATAGGGGTATGCATTTTTTTTCGTTAATAATAATTATTATTATTATTGTATTTTTAGCCAGGCACCCTGTTTCCTTTAAACAGGCACACTGTTTCATTTTGAACAGTGCGCCTGTATAATTGAAACAGTGCGTCTTTTTACTAGTGATTCTTGTAGCATTTCAAACATGAATATTATTCATATGAATTTCTTTACAGGACTTTTTTTCCCACTAGGATTTGTTGTGGTTGATAATGAGACGTATTCTAGTTGGCATTGGTTTCTTTCGGAGCTTCGTCAAGTAATTCCTTTCGGATGAAGGATCAATTTTATTTGTGATCGTAATCAAGGCCTTTTGCAAGCTTTTTCCGAAGTATTTCTGGAACATCCTCTTTCCTATTGTCTTCACCATTTGACGGATAATTTGAAAGTTAGATTCAGAAGTGCTAATATGCCATCGTCATACAAACAACGTATTCATAGTTGCGCCTATGCTCCAACCGTCACTGAGTTTTTATGATAAGTTGAATGAATTTCAGACTTGAAGAGGCGATCTAGCTAAAGATTTTGCAGTTGGTTGTCGTTATGGCGAGATAACGACCAACATTATGGAATCATTCAACAATGCTTGGCCTTCAATGATAAGTTTTATGCTTGGCCTTCAACTATCACTCAACTGGTGGATCAGATTCGTGTCAAGTTAATGGAGTGGTTCAACAATCGTCGAAGCAATGCAGAACAATGGAATGGGGATTTATATCCCAGGATGTTGGAGACTTCCAATGATTTATTCAAGAAATCACGTGTTTTATGGTGAAGAGATCTTTGGAGCTCATGTTTTAAGTAATGTCGGATCCGATAGTCTCAGTAAATGTGAGAGAGAAGAGTTTCTTTTTTCGTATGTGGCAGGCAAACGATTTTCCATGTTTACATGCCGTCTGTGTTATTATGAAGTTTTTCTTGCCCGTGAGCACCATAATCGATCTGTATTTTTTGTGGAAAATTATAGGAAGAGTTATGAGGCTGTCATCCATCCTATCCCTTCATCAATTGTTGACAAAATAGCTGCGTCAGTGGTTGTAAAATTGGCCCCTTCTTCTTCGAGCAGACTTCCTCATAGGCCCAAAAAATGACGGATTCCGTTGAGTGGTGAATAGTCCAGGGGTACGAGGTGCACAAGGTGCAAAAAGATTGGTCATCACAACAGAAAAACTTGTCGAGAGTCCATTTAAAGATTTCTCTGTCTATGTTAGGTTGTTTCATTTCTTTTTTTTAAGAAAGAAAAACTCATGATGGGTACTATGTAATCATTTTTTCATTTCTAAGGCTATCATGTTATCAATTTTTGTTAATGCAACGGTGTAATGTTGTGTTTTTCTTTTTTAAAAAAAAATTCAATAGGCGCACTGTTTTGATAATTCTGACTTAATGTTTGAATGAAATAGTGCGCCTTTGTAATATAAACAGGGCGCCTGAGTACTTTGATGACGTTAACAAATCCAAGGGTGTTGTTTCTTGTTTGTCAATTGTATTCATATTTCTATTCATGTATTATTATTTGATTTATTTTGTATATATTCATTGATTATGCTTTGTACTTTTTAAAAAAAAAAATAGAAGAAAGAAACACAAGGCGCACTATTTGAATAAGGTTGGCGCCCTGCTTGAATTAACAATGCGCCTATTCATTTTAATGAGAAAATGATAAGCAAATATGATATTAGAGATGCAGACAATCAATTAACTTTTTAATTGCATTAAAATGACATTTTTGGTAAAAATCATCCAAATATGCATCTGTCAAATATGTTTTCATCTTTTTGTTCATCATCCTCCTCCTCCTCTAGTGCAGGCTCTTTGAACTTATATCGTAAAATCAATGTCTTGGCTATTTCTGTTTCGTCGTATTTCTTCCAAGGTAGAATGCTCTGAAACCAGTTGTCCACTTGCAAACAGATCTATCCATCGACATGTGTGCACTCCACAGTGCAGATTGTGTTGAGCCAACCTTCTTGTTGATGTTTGATTGCATGTTGTACTTCTCCCTTTCTTTTTCAACGATTTGCAGGCCCTCATGTTTTCTTGTCATTTCCTTGTTAAACTCTTCTATATATTTTTTCTGCATATTCAACAACACACAAAAATTAGTTAGTTGAAATTATAGTGCTTCATTTTACAATATCAATAGCATTTGTCAATTAATATTTGTTTCTTACGATTTTCTCGGCATCCCTTGTATAGGCAGCTTTTTGTTTTTTGGAGTTGTGATGGATCCACGTGTTTTTTCGCTGTCGAACACCAAGAACATTCAATGGTATGCAATCCTTCTCTTTGCTCCCCTGGATGAGGTCATTGGGAAGAAATGTCGCCGTCGTTGATTATTTCCTTCATTGGCTTCATGATTGTGTTTTCTGCCGTGATTCCTCTTTTCAAAACATCTTGCTGCATCAAATTACATAATCCAATATCAGTTTTTGTTTTGTTGAATTTGTTATTGAAATATAAGGAGTAAAGCCATTTGAGATAGGTATTTGGAAGTAATTTCTTACCCAACAATGCTATTTGCTCTTTAAATTGTGCTTCTTCCAACATCAACGTACAGAAGCTTGATATGGCATGGTTCGTCAATGCTCCATCATTCACAATTGAATGCAGGTCTTGCATGTCGACGACACTTTTAAATTTCGTCACTGGATAGGTAAGTATCAAAAAGAATCTTTCTCTATAAGATCAATAAATTATTTTGTTATTCATTTTATGAAGGATGCACTATAAATGAAAATAAACAAGCGCACCATTTTAAATATAATAGGCGCACTGTTATAAATATATCAGGCGTCCTGTTTGAAAACAGGCTTACTATTTGAGAAATTACAAGAATACTTACTTGGGTACTTCTTCGGCCATCCTTTCGTATTTTTTCCGTGCAGCATCGATCATATACTGAGTGACTTTAGGCGCATCCTTCTTCACCTTCTTCGAGGAACCATAGGTGTAGTTGCCGATTCGTTTTTTACCTCTTGGTCCTCTTTTTTACCTCTTAGTTGCTTTCTTCTTTTTTGTTTGGTTTTGGTCAATCTCTTCTTCATTGTTGGACTGCAGTAGTTCATCTTCGCTACTGATTTGCATTATGTCGTCATATTCTTTCTTTCTTTTTTTCCTTGACAGCAGAGCTATTGTCGAACAACAATGTCTTGTACTGTGCCACTGTTTGTCTTTCCTTTTCCAATTCGTCTTGTAGTTTCTTGATTTCCTCGTTCTTTTCAAGCAGATTTTTTTCAATTTTTTCCCGCTGCTCAACCCCTTTTATCATCAGCTCCGCTGCATGAGTCATCTCCTCTTTCATTCGTTCTCTAACTTGCGTTTCAGAAGTAATCTTGGCGTTGTTCATTTTGTTTTCTTGTTACAATTGTTGTATTTGTTTCAACAAGCCTTTGATGTTCAGTACATTTGAATCTGATGCCCCTTCTTTCGGTTTCTCTATTGTTGATTTCATTAGCGTCTCCAACTCCAAATTTTTGCAGTCAATTCAATCTCCAATGGAATGACCTTCAAAACATATAAAAAGTCAAACATTTTGTCAGTTTAAAAGAAACAGTGCCTCAGTTTAAACGAAATAGTGTGCCAATTTATAAGAAAACAGGGCGTCAATTTTAAACAAACTAGACTCTAGTTTTAAACAAACAATGCGCCTTATGTAGTACATACAATGCCTCAGTTAACAAATCAACATTGTGCTTTTTTGAAAAAATAAAAGTACTTACTTTGTCTTTCTCTGATAGCATTTCGTCAATTGTTTTTTATGATTCGTTAATTGCATCTCCGCATGTCTCATCGCCTCGTCAACCTTGCATTATTTTTAACAGGCGCCATTAATACAATCATAAAAAAAAAAATTGAAATTGACAACAAAATATAAAATATGCTTGATGTATGTTACCTTATTCTTTAGTATTTGATTTTCTGCCAGCGTTTCTTTGATTTTTTTTCCGTTGAGCATAACATTTTCAAAGCTAATATCCTGAAGCTGTTTCTTCATGTTTTACAGGATTGAGAAGTTTTTTGGGTCCACATGTCGTGTCAAGACATCATCAGATGCTATCTCCGGATCTATCTCTGTCAAACTGCTTGATTTGTCATCTATGCTTCTCACCTTAATTTTATAGTTGTCGACATTATTGTTGTCATAATCTTCTTGGTGTCATTCCAGTGCCAGCAATTCCACCTGTATACTTCTCTCTAGAGAAGGGATGGTTGCAATGAATCTAGTGTGAGCTGTGTAATCAAATTATCAAAGGAAAAAAAAAAAGTTCGTTAGCTTATACATTTTAAGAATAAAATACAAAATAAACCAGTATGTTTACAAGAAGAAAACTAAGTTACCTTCTCATTTTTAAATCGTGCAATGGCAGCACCTAGGCTTATTGGGAGATCATTGACTTGCCACCTTACCGATCGTGGAATGATCTCAGATGATGATTTTTTTGGTTCAGCAACAAAAGTCCTCTACAACAATCAATACTGTAATTTTTTTAAAAAAATAAATTACATTAGATAAGTGAATTTTCATGAATATAAGCAATTAACATAAAACAATGCGTCTTATGTGTAGAAACAGTGCGCTTGAAGTAAAAATAACTTTGCACATTAAAACAGTGTGCTCCTTATATTATAAACAGTGCACCTTACTTCAAAACAAAATTAAACAATTCTAAACAGTGCGCCTTCATCAAATGAAACAGTGCGCCTTACAGAAAAATAATAATATGGATAAATTCATTGCATCTTCATCAAAATAAATAGTGTCACAGTATAGAGTATTTACCGGAATGGTGAGTAGGCATTCATTTACTGATTCCGGCTTGTACACCTTGTTGTTGATGCTTTCATTGAGAGATTTCTTCAGTTTGTTGTAGATGTGCGACGTACAGTTGAAGTCACACATTTTGTCCAGATCAGTCATGTAGTTTGTATACGCCCACTTCATCGATGCCTTCGATGTGGAGAGGAAAAGAGTGTTCATGACATACAACACTAGCAGTCTCGCGATGTCCTCATAGACAAGCGGCTCTTGACCTTTTGATGCTTCAATAACTGTTTCGCGCAATTTGGATGTCGTCAATACGCTTGCATGTTTCTTTCCTTGTTTATGTTCTTCCGCGAATCTTCTTTCCAAGAACTCACTTGCATTGATTGTTTCTAAGTCCTCATCACTTATTTCATTCGTCCCGTCAACAACTCCGAATATAAGTTTGATATCTAACGGCGCTATGTTGAATTACTTGTCTCCGAAAGTGAATGAACTTTCTCCTTGGTTGTAGTTCGATACAACATCTCGAATGAACTGTCACTCTTTCCGCAATCCGATGTAGTAATATTCCTTTTCATAATTGCGTCAAACAATGTCAAAAACGGCGTTCTCCTAGCTGTACTTTGTGTTGTTCTGTGCATCGGAATTATGGTTCGTTTTTCAAAAGTTTAATGAGTGCTGCCAAGTTGCTTCTGTATTGTGTCATTTTTTCTGTTTCATTATACAAACAAGGAAAACAAATAGATTAAGAATCAAACAGTGCAGCATTTTTAAATAAACAAACAGTGCATCTTTGTGTTTTGAAACAGGACGTCATTGTTCAATAAACAAACAGTGCGTCTTTGTGTTTTGAAACAATGCGTTTTTGTTAAATAATGAAACAGTGTGCCTTTGTGTTTTGAAAAAGTGCGCCATTTGTTCAATAAACAGGGTGTTTTGAAATAGTGCATCATTGTGTTTTGAAACAATGCGCTTTTGTTAAATAATGAAACAGTGTGTTGAAAGAGTGCGCCACGTTAATTTACAATTAATGAACAGTGTATGTTAGGATATTAGTTTAATGTAGTTGATTATTACACGATGCGTCTTGTCATTAAGAAACAGTACACCTCATTCATGGTTCCACAATACAATACAATGCGTCTTAATGAAACAGCGATAATTAACATTCTTTGCAATATTATGAACTAGTATGACATAAAAGAATGAATTTAGGGTTCGAACACATTGCAGACTTGGAGTTTGGGCACGGCGTACTATTTTTGGTTCCAAAGACGCTCTATTTTTTTATTATTAATTATTCGAATATAGAAAATATCGAATTATATCGATTGAATTGATGCATTTGTTGATATATGAATAGAATTCAGTATTCTTTATCAAATTTGAAGAATAAACCCTAGATTATAAATTTCACCTGTTTCGTTTGGATTTGATGATGAATTCAACGTGACTCTTGAATTTGTTGTGATGAATCGAAGTTGATTCTTAATTTGAGTTTTGGATTTGACAACGGATTTGAGTTTGTTATTGGTTGTCGATTTAGAAGTGGAATGGATTCAGTGCATCTTGATTGTTTATAGTGTTTGTGGTTTGGTAGTGGTGGGTTTAGGCAGTTTTGATTTGAGATAATGAAAAGTTGTACTTGATGGAAATTATTTTCGGGTTTGTACATGTTGGGAAATATTTTTTGGTTTTTTGTATTTTTTGAGAGCTTTTCCTTTATTTTAACATTGGGTAACACTTCTATTGCTACTAATGTGGTATTATTACCTAAAGCTTTGTGTATTTTGTGTGCTACCGATTTCACATTTTTATTATCACTTAATCTACTTGATATTAATTCCGATGTTGTCAATTTTCCAAATTATCAAAATATCGGTACCAGTTAATTGAAACGGGATGAGATTAAAAAACCTAAATATCAGAAACTTAAGACAGAAATGACAAATCGTCAAATACGGGATAATCCCGTCCCCAAGTCCCACACACACACCCCCATCCCTCATCGATGAACACGCGAATAAGCAAAAAACCAGAGTGATTGCGAGCGAGTGCAATTCGTGCATACCTCTTTCTTTCTCCTATGCTTTCGCTTTACACAAATCTCAAATTTCCTCTCTGATTTTCTTTCTCCTCCAAACAATCAAAACACACACTCTCTCCCGGTGACGGAGTCTCGGAATTCACAGGTACTGTAATTTCCCCTAATCATCTGATTCATTATTGATCAACAATTTTTCACTTTTAGATTAGTTCCATACCTGTTTTTGATGATCGATTTGTGCATAATGATTTTTTATTTGAGTTTGTCTTGGATCGATTCGGTTGTTGAATTTTTCGTTGTCACGATTGGGGTTTCAAGAAGAACAATAGTCATCTTGTGTTAAAAAAAAGGAGATCATAAATGTGAGGTTTCGAGCACATCTAGTTTAGAAATTGATGGAAGCAATTTGGTCGTTGTGTTGTTCTATGAGATCGGTTATTTCGAGTTTAGATTGTTGGATAAACTTTATTAAGCATTTGAAAGGTTGATAATGAATTGGTGTTGTTTTCGAACACTGTTAGGGATCTGTTGCACATTATACATCTTTATATATAAGCATCAGAGGGAGAGAGAAAGGAAATAGAATTAGAAAATTAGTAAATTTCATAAACGCAGTTCATTAGCATATTTGTTTTCAGAACGCTGCGTTGCAGCAGCGGGATAGCTGCATTGCATATATATATATACACATAAGGAAAATCGTTGGCTGTTGCAAACTGCACCTCTTCTTCCTGTGAACTGCATCTTGTTCTATTGTAAACTGCAGCTTAAAAGGCAAAAAAAAACGATACAGTTCACAATAAAACAAGATGCGATTCACAGGAAGAAGAGATGCAGTTTGCAGCAAGTAACATGGATACTGCTACAGCACCAACGACGCACCCATATATATATATATATATATAAGGAGAATCATTGGTGTTATAAACTTTAGCCATGTTGGTTGCTGTAAACTGCATCTTGTTATATTGTAAACTGCAGCTTAACAGGCAAAATAATGGTACAGTTCATAATAAAACTAGATACAGTTTATGTGTTTGTAAACTTTTGACAAAGAACTCATCGATCTTAATTAAGAACCATATGATTTGCATCCCACCTACGGTATTCTCTTTGTTTTGTACTTTTTTCCCTAGTTTGGAGACAAGTTGAGTAAAGACTCAGATGGGGGAGTTTCTGATTATGTCAAGCACAATGATTATATTCGACTATGCTCAACGGATAGATATATTTTGTTGCATTAATGCTATTCATAGCAAAAACCAAAGGTGCCTTTCAAGACTAGGTTTTTTGGAACAATGAATTCCCTTGAGCAATTGAGCTACTCATGTTTGACATCTACTATTACAAATGAAAAAAGCCTGTTGGAGCATAATCCACATGGGCTTAAGAGGTTTTTGGCAATCTCTTTGTTGGTCGACGTCCAAGTATCACTCACGAACCACGATGATGGAATATATTCTTATGGATTATTAGTTTGTCGTTTTATGTGGTCAACTGTCAACCTATTGCCAAGTTCATCAGGGCCATTTCATGCCTTTGCTACAGTGCTGATAACTTAGATGTTGATAGAGCATGCTTGGCTATTAGAAACCAAGTTGATTTATTATTTATTTTGTTTTGGGATTTCAATGCCATCCCAACGCCGGTATATTCCCATCTGAAGTGGTTCGTCCTTCACATTTGAAGGCATTATGGTGTCACTTCAAGTTATAAATACATATCAGCATTTAGTTTCTAACATGTTTACGCTCTATTTCCTCTTTTTTGTCTCCTCTGTTGATTGAATTCTATATAATCTAAAATACTCTTTACTAAGAAAGAGAAATTTTGGAGAAGGCAAATGATTTTACGTAGTATGATTGCCATATGTACGCGGTGTCAGACACTCTGATTGCCATATGTACGCGGTGTCAGACACTGTGATTGCCATATGTTTGCGGTGTCAGACACTGTGATTGCCATATATGTCTGGCGTGAAACTGGATTAAGGATTACCATGTTGTGATATTGTAGGTCCAGGGTAAATCACTTGGGTACTATCCACGTCTTATGATGCATTTTTTTTGGAGCTAATATACATGATAGTTTCTTGCAGACGACATAATTTCAATATAGCATAAGTTATCTAGAAATAGTCCTTTAACTTGATCATACTTTTTCTCCCTGCAGGGACCTTTGGAATGTTGATCCTACTTTCTTTTCCTGGAACTGTGAGTTCGTGATTGGGAATTCTTTTCCACGTTCAAAGCCAAGGCTGCATGTTTCGGAAACTGTATAGGCTCGGAAGTGAATGTGGGAACCTCATATGTAGGCATTCGGCCCACCCTACTTTTCTTGTTTTTGTATGTGTGCCTTTAGTGGCCTGGCAGAATGAATTCAGAAGAAGTTCTGAAAGTTGTTTTCCCACAGCTTGACGGCAGAGATCTCGCTTCGTGTATGTTAGTTTCAAAGCAATGGAGAGATGTTGCTCAAGATGATTACTTGTGGAAATGCCTTTGTGCAAAGCGATGGCCTTCGATCTGTAAGAGGCCTCAACCTCCAACTATGAACTTTTACAACCTTTATCGCACATTTTACAAGCGTAGACGACGTCAGGCTTTGCTTCCTCCGAGATTGTCTTTCGATAGCTTAGACTTTTACATAGACATCTGGTCTGAGGAAAATCTGATATTTTCAGAAGTAGTACCGGGTCCCTTTCTCAAGACCGGGTTAAAGATCCCAGCTGAAGGTATCTCTGATATGCTTAGGTACCACCTAGAGAGTTCCTCGTACAAGATGACCCTGTCTGTAGAGCCGAGGTTCAGCATCCCTATTGGCCACACAGTGAGTGTCTCTGTCCTGGTAGCTCGCAAGGATTCCAACAAGGTCGCTTGCATTCTTGACAAAGCCCTGTTCGATTACATAGACCGAACATCCTACAGGGCACTTGCATTCAATTACCTAGACTTTTCTCCCAAACACCCTTTCATTTCCGGCATCAGGGCGTGGATTTCTCTGTTGTTTATGGACGATGGCAACGAAGGTGTCATTGATGTTTTTGGTATTGAGATGGACTTCTGCGACGCTGCAAGTTCTGAGGATGAGGTATTGTGGCTGTTGGACATGCTTGACTGGAAATGAAGATGTAGGTCATAACAGACAAAGTTGAGTATTGCTTCTAATTTCTCGAGAAAAATTGCTTTATATCACTATACGCCGCACTTTTTCATTGTTTCCTATCCTGTTGAGATTATCCTATTGTGTCCGTGTCTGTTCTAGAATAAATCTGTGGTATTGTTGTAAGATTACTCTGAAGAGTACCGCAAGGTCTTCTTTCATAGAGTTACTGGAACTGACGATCAGTTGTAAATTATTTCTTCTTGATAACGTTACCTGTAACAAGAATACTTGTACATGTTATTTCTCATGTTTCCTTGTGTTTCCTTGCTCCTTTGTTCACTTCTCCCTATTTCACTACTTCTTCTTTTCATTTTTCCTTCCATTCTTTCTGTTCTTTCCTTTTCTTTTTTTGGGTCAGACTAGCTCACTTTTGTAGTTTTATTTCCCATTGAAGCCATTGCTTGAGGAGTTTATACTCTCTTTGCTTTGGTACCTATACTTATTTGTCATAGAGAACCCAAATTTTGTCGTTGTACTTATTCTGAATTATTTACATTTTAATTAAAATGTTGTTTTTCCCCCTTTTTTATTGAAGTTTATGTTGTTCTTGAAAGAAATAAATGAGTACATTATAAAAATGATTGAAATTACCTACACCCCATTCCAGTCGCAAATCACCCCATTCCAATCGCAAATCTTGGATGTATGAGCGACTTATTGAACGGTATTTGAAACTTTTACATAGACATCGGGGTGATAGGAAAATAGCGCAACACCATATGAGCCATCCGTTTCTTATCCCAAATATTGACCTTGTACCTCGGAGCCCACAACTAGAACACATCTCCAGGTTTTCAGCATCCTTCCAAAAAAGCATGCAGAAAGACGAATGTTCCTCATTAGCTGGTTAGTTGAGTACAACGTGTCCGTCATCACATTGTATTCCGGACATATATCTTTCAACAATGTCGTAATGGCATCCGTTACCCTATGAGACTCACACTTGATGTTCAACAACCTTAAAGCTGCCTCCAATTGAGACACTTTGCAAGTAGGATACAACGATTTCCTAACAACATTCGACATATTGAAAAAAGCCGCAGAGGCAGGCGGGGGATTGTCACCTTACTCAACCTCACCATGTTGCGTCCATATCCAATAGTTGGACACAAAGCCACGCTGATACAAGTGCACGGTCGTCTCATTCGCTGTTTGATTGTACACATTGTGACACTTGACAAAAAAACATCTCAAGTGTCTCAGACAATTGAAAATCTGTTTTTCAAGGACGAAGTTCACAACCTTCTTGACGTTTCTAGCAAACACTTCGCTCAAATACCCTTCAATAAGTCGCTCATACATTCAAGATCTATCATAATATCATGACATATATGATTCTATTTTTTCTGTCTATTAAAACATGATCTATGTCAAGCACAAAAATCATAAATGACACATTCAATTATTATACATATTACATTCATCTAATCAATTTACGTCAAAACTAAAATAATTATGGGCATTTAAACAATGCCTATATAGGACAGCTAAATAAGGATATTTAGGTCATGTAATAAAATAATCCTTGGTCTAAGTGATTTACCTAGATGAGACTTGTAAAAGCCAAAATTAAATTTTTTATGTAGTTTGTTCAAGCTTAGTGAAAACGAATAATTTTTAATAGCTATAATGCATACATTTTTAAGAACGATCAACCATAAAAAATCATATATTAATGTTAAATAATCTTGACATATTCTCGATCCCTACCAATCAACCAAAATGATCAAACCAACAAGCAATGATCAATAAACCCAATCAATCATTATTATTAGTATATCTTAACAAAAAGCTCACGCCTCCAATTGCGATTGGTGAAGCTCGATGGACAGGACAAAACAGAAAAACCTATCCCTTCTTTACATGATGATTAACAGAAGGCAAGTTGTTCAATCTCACATGCACTTGCAGGAATATTAGGGACCAATCAATGAACAAAATTATCAAGAAGAGTAAAGAAGAAGTTCGTCCTAGCCAGCTACTTTCTTAAACTCAAGATTTCTGCAAACCTCCGACTATGTATCCAATCAACCCATTAATCCAAACAACATTCAATTAATCCAATCAACCTTCGAAACAATTCAACATTCAATATAACCAAAATGAGAAGAATAAATAAACATAATTTGAGATAAAGTTAAGAAATTCACAATTCAGGGTTTATGAATTTGGGGAAAATCTCACGGCTTCTAATTCCCGACGCCAGTGGCGGCTTCCTGCTACAGGAAGAGGCGGCGTCCGATTGCAACCAGCGGCGAAGTCCGGCTGCTTGTAGTGGTGCGTCCAACGACGGCGTCCGACTGCTCCAATTGGTGAGGGGCTGAGGAGAGGGCTGCAGGAGAGGAGAGGACAAGTGAGGCTAGGAGGATAGGGTGGTCTGAAGTTGGTGACGATGAGGGTGGTCGGAGGTCGGAGAACGAGGTCGTCGGACAGGTGAGGTGTTTTGGGGTTTGTGTTTGGGGTAAAATGATTAGGGTATGTCGGATTTGGGGGATAACTCAACGTTTGAGACAGAAACACCCTTCAATCACAAATTTGTGACAGAATATCTCCTCTGTGACAAATTTACTACCGTTCGATAATTAGTGACTTATATAAATTTCTCATTAAAATTAAATCAATGACAAATATAATTTTTTATCCTGAAATTTGCGACAAAAATATTATAAATCTATGGGGTTTTTTTTTTTTAGTAATAGTAGAAACTTTGGGAGGTTTGGCAAGTGCCTTGGGATCCTCTCTGCTGTTGGTGTTGAGACAACATAGTTACTGGTTTCTATCTCAACCTTTGAGAGGAATGATTGTGTGAGAAAAAAAAAAACCATGCAACATTGGATTGAGGGATCATTAAAATAAAAAAAAAAACAGTATTTCAACAACGGAAAGATTTTATTACGACAAATATCCATCGTAAAAATTTTAAAACTACAACGGATCCGTCTCTAAAAATGATTTCAAAAAAAACAAAAAAACAAAATGTTTGCGACGGAAAAATCAACTCTCATCGCAAATAATTTTACCGACGGATCCGTAACAAACTGATATAATATATCCTTTTTTGCTACGGATCCGTCTCAACTAGATGAGTTTCCAACACTTAAAAAAATTATGTATTTGTATTTTGTAGTTTAACGACGAATCGGTCACAAATATTTTCCAATTAGGAAACTACAAATTGTTTAAGTTTCAAAATTTTAAAATTTCGAAAATTCCAATCTTTTTAATACATAGTGTTTCGCTACGGATCCGTCGCAACAATCATAATAATTCTAAAAAGTAATATATGTCATTTTCGAGATGGAATCTGTCGCTATTTACTTTATTAGAATTTTTCTATCATATAAATTTTTTTCCCCATATACGATGATACATTTAAGTTTGTTACATCAAAATAAACAATTTGATAATATTAAATTTTTACGCATTATAGGCAAAGCTATATTTTGTTAACATTAGGGTTTGATATATTACCATTTAGTTATAGAACATAAAATGTAACAAAACCAATAAATTTAAAAAAAAATGTTTTGAGAATATGTTTTTACGTTGATAATATTTAACACAGCGGATATTTTTTATACTCGTTCAACGTTTAGGATCTAGGGTTTAGGGTTAGGTTTAATTTTTTACAAGTCAAAGTCTGTAGACGGATCCGTAGCAAATTTGATGTCTCTACGACGGATTCCGTTGTGAATGACATCTTCCGAGTACCTTATGGTCTAAATATTTTTTTTTCATATACGATGATACGTTTAAGTTTGTTACATCAAAATAAAATAATTTGCTAATATTAATTTTTTTTTTTCATTAGAAACTATATTTTTTTAGGATTAGAGTTTGATATATTAATAATTACTTATAACACATAAAATAAATCAAAACTAAAGAAATTAAACAAAATCTATTTTTTGGGAATATCTTATTACGTTGATGATGTTAAACGCAAGGAATATCTTATAAACTCGTTCAAAGTTTAGGATCTAGGGTTTAGGGTTTAGGGTTAGCTTTAATTTTTTACAGGTAGCAAACTGGATGTTTCTGCGATGGAAACGTCGCAAAAATTGTCAATTTTGCGACGGATTCTGTCACGAATGACATCTTCCGAGTACTCTTTTTTTTTTTTTTTTTTTTTTTGTTTATGGTGGTCTAAACATTTTTTCCATATGCGATGATACGTTTAAGTTTGTTGCATCAAAATAAAATAATTTGTTAATATTAAATTTTTTTTCCATTAGAAACTATATTTTGTTAAAATTAAAGCTTGATATATTAGTAATTACTTATAACACATAAAATAAATCAAAAGTAAAAAATTTAAACAAAACCTATTTTTTTTGGAATATCTTATTGCGTTGATGATGTGAAACGCAATGGATATTGGTGCGCGCCGTCGTAAGCACGTCAAATTTATATTTAAGAGCACCCACTTCACTCTATAAATATGGAGTTAAATGTAATAGTGGAAGTAGGGGTCGATCCCACAGAGAAAGTTGAAACTGATCAACTAAACTAACTTAAGGCTTTTACTATTCTAGAAGTTGTGGGGGGTTGTTCAATTGGTTTAATAACTAACTAAAGTTGCAGAATTTATAAACTAAGATAAATCACAAGGTTTTGGAGACTTAATAGATAGAAAGATAGGGATTATGGTTGATTTGTTTAGGAGTTAGATCAATCATTGATATTCATTAACATT
>JAOVYX010015708.1:0-26926 GCA_035668315.1 Drosera spatulata | reverse complement strand
AACTGCAGCATGATATAAAACTATTCACCAATGAAAACTCAGACTCCTCCAGAGAGGCTACACATTGTAGTCATCAAACCACCTTATGCTCCAAGTATCAAAAACAGCACATGTATATGCAATCCGTAAATTTCATAAACCTAGTAGTGTTTCGTATATCGGAAAATTTGTATCACATAGCGATCACACAGAGTAGTTGGTATGTGTCACACAAAAAACACAAAAGCTGCTCAATCCTGAGCTTCAGGAAAAGAGTATTAGCAAGGAACTCGTTACACAAATATTATTCCCATTGTCCATATTAAAACCGAAACTGTTTTATTCAGCTTCAAGATGTGACATGGGCTCAATCAAGAGCTAAATAACAGTTTAAATTACACGTCCCAAATGTTCAGTTTGGATTGCACGTCAAAGGCCAAAGTCCAATACATTTGAAATATTCCCTGGGTTAGTACAATGGTGCAGTCTCAAAGATGAGATATAAACTATATCGACCACAGAAGAAAAACAGATAAAAAATGAGGCAACATAAAGAGACTTTGAGCCGTGAGTTCCAGGGTCTTCAACAGCGGCTCTTGTAACTGATGATACATGGCTTAACATACAGATCACATCCATGGTAAATTGTTAGCCATACACAGCATACAGAACCCAAAAAGAGCTTGCTAGAAGAAAAAGGAAATGGCCCAAGAAGATTTTAACGTGAAAAGGGTGAACTACATAACAAGAAACAAATCCAGCATGATTTTTATCAATCAAATGATCCTAATTAGCAGCAATAGCAGCGAAACCTACACTCCACTGAATCATAGTAATCAATCACATACCGAGAACAGTATAGGCCCACGTTCAACACATAAAGAAAAACGTATACCATTCTGTGTAGAGTGTGTACTAGGAACTATGTCTACGCGTTACTCATAACTATGAGCTCCCAGAATCAACCATTGAAGATAACAATTCATTTTCAATTTCATCCTAGGAACACCCATATGAAGTCCACAATCAATTCGACTGAAACATAAATAATGGGGGAGTGGTCATACAAGCAGTGAAAATGAAACATACACAAATGAAAATTCACTATCGAGCAAACAAACCAACAGTCAAGCGATGTGGGCAATTCAGCAATCAGATCGTGAACTAAACCGAGAAACCAAAAAGGGGATGAACAAAGAGGAGGCAAAGTGTTCAACTCATGCGAATCAAAACCCTAATACCCAAAATGGAATCAATCGAATTGCTATCAATTGAGAATCACAATGGATGCGAGCACTTGCAGGACAATGAAATTGAATGAAGGGAGCTGATGAAGGAGATGATGACTCACAGTGTCTTGACATGGTCCGACTGAACTGATGATGGAAATGGAAGAAGAAGTTGTCAAAAATGTCGGAATCATTTTCTTCTTTGTTGCTCAAAAGTCAAGAGTCATACGGCAGACATTAAAAAAAACAGAACAATGGTCCGTTCAAATTCTGCCTATTCTTGATTTTACTGTATCAACATCCCAAATTCGCTATATACTTATGAAAGTATTTAGGAACACCATACTTTCGTCAGTAGTTATTTTTCCTGTGAAAAAAAATGTTAAGATATCAATAGTTATTTTTTCTGTCAACATGTTAAAGATACCTATCGATAATGTGAGAAATCTGTGATTGATTTTAAGTCAATAACCTCTTTTTTATGTCAAGCTAACGTTTTGGGATTAAATTCTCCTTTTATCTCATGTCCCTTTTTCTTTGTGCATTGTGACAAATCATATTAATGCGTTCGGCCTAGGCATTTCAATCCACCAAGCTCATCTTGGTCTATGATCATCAACCGGAAGCAAGGGCCAGTGCACCAGCTCTCGATCTTCACTTTCAGGACATCTTGCATCCAGTCGAGGAAAATGATGTACATTTGGATCTAAACAAAAGATTGAATAAAAACAATAAGGAAATAACGGCCTACGGCAATCTTGGAGATAGAATGATGATTTCTCTCCATTCTACCATTCCCGAGTGCGTGCAAAGTCGAAAAATTAACCTGGTGAAGATCAAATGCAAATATGCAGATGAAAATGGCAATGGCAATGGCATAGGCAGTGACATCATCGAGCTCGACTGCTCCAGAATCGGACACATGAACTATCTACTGTTCTATTATGGGCATTCCATCCTCTGCCAAGTGTTGTTTGCATGTGAAGACTGGGCCCCCTTTCACTCCCAGTTGCACACATGAACGAATTATAGATGGAATTATATGTAACCGTTCTCGTACATTTTCTCATCTATAGTTGTAATTATTACCTCGTTGACCTTTAGTTAAGTTTATGAACCAAGAGGGAATGCCGCAATGCCATCGTACTAGGGAAACAAGCAAAAAGAATCCTTATACTAGCACTTCCATAATATGAGCTCCAGTCCCTGTGCATTTTGAAGCAAAGCCTATGTCTTCACTTCGACTCTGCAAATGGGGCAAGCCTGCAGGGGATACCAAAGTTGTTAAAGATCACCATAAGATACGAATACATTGAAGGGACGACGAGAACTGCATCGTTTAAAAAGATTCATAGTCCATTTTAATGAGAGACTATGGCTTTGTTGATGGGATGAAAAAGAAAACAAAGACGACTAACTCGAGAGGTAAGAGAGATGAAGCAAGGCACCTTGTTCTCCGTCAACCAGTGTTTAATACACTCGTGATGATACTGGTGCAGGCAGGGCAAAGTCGTTATATTTTCCCCGTTTTCAAAATCCTTCAAACATATGCTACACCTGAGAAGATCAGTAGTTGGTTACAATGAACTCACTATACAGAACAAATCAAGAACCTTTTTCATCTATATTAATCAGTATTTCTGTCAGTCGGTGGTTGCCGAGCATTTGAAGCAACAGAACCACTTCCGACAGCAGAAACATCTATTTGGAACTTGTACGCACTCTAGTTGAGCAGCACCAGCGCACCATGCAGATAAATCTAGTTTCTTCTTTCTTGACAAGACAAAACAATAGCAGCCCTCTCGACTGAAATATAGTTTGAACACAGCGTTCTCTCCTTAATTACAAATCACACCGGTTTAATACAAAGTGCTCTTTTTTCCTTTTTTTCGAGCCCAAAATTCAGCTTTGTCACAGCATTGCAGATTTTTTTTTTATTTTTTATTTTTAAAAGAACATTTGCATGCTAATCCATGTATGCACGGGTTTCAAATTCAACCAACATTGACCACAAGGATAGCTGTCATGTGTTCAACGTCATGAAACTATACAATTGATCAGCTCTGGGCCATCGGCCAAGAAGCGATAGTTCATCCCACTGCAATGAGACACAAACAGAAGTTGCATATTCAACTTTGAATCACAGGTAAACAATTGGTACTTCACCCAGTTTTCCTTGTAGGAGATGCAAGATTGAAGAAATCATCACTGGAATTTGCAGGGAGCACAAATGTTTAAGCCACAATATATTCCAAAATAAGAAATTCCCTCTACACACTCAATGAGAATTAATATTGGTAAACGCTAGATCAAGAGCGAGATTAGCTAAACCTGGAGCACCTATTATAGTATAAGAGGAAGTGATAGGATGTTCTAGTTTCAACAATGAAATCCTCTGATTTTGCACATCTATTGCTATATAGAATATTATGAAGAATGGCCTTATGATATCAGGTGTTCCGGTCCAACATGTCCCAAGATTGGTTTAGAATTATTTTTAATTCTTTTCTTCTAGAATGATCTCTCACTAGTGTAAGTTTTTTATAGGCCGTTGCCCAAAGTACATTCATGTGACGGATGTGCCAAGGGACATACGTAAAAGACTTCTATCCTAATATGAGCTTTTATGGTGGAGTTGGTTCCTCCACATTTTTCCTCCAAGTGAAAAAAGAATAGGAAAAAGAAAATCAAGGGTAATTAAAAAAAACTTAAGATAGAACATGAAACATACTCGGTTGTTTTGTTCTCTGTAGCTTTCGTCTTCTTCCCAAACAATCTTGACTTTTTACTCTTGTACTCGAAAGACTTTAACCTTGACATCTCTCTTGCTGATAGTCCTTTGCTCTCGTTCCCCACCGTCTCACAAAGTTGTTGTAACTCCTAACAGAGCAAAGTTCCAAAGTAAGAATGCTACATCATGAGGTCTTATATTATTCAATGTGACATTACAATCAGACTTGGAGCAGCTTTTAAAAATGTAAGCCACAACATGAGAAGAAGAACCAACAGTCGACAAGTACAATTTCTTTACGAAGTCGGATACTTCTTCAAGAAGTAGAGCGGAGTGATTAGCCATACTTCTATAGGTCTCAAATAAGGACCATAGACATGTTTTGAATGTATCAACAATTAGTTTGTGGCATATAGAAACTACAGTATGATATCAACACTTTAATTTGGAGCAACAAGAGACCGCACTTGCACGGGAGTAAAATGAGATATTCTAGATTGTAGCCATAGGTACCTCATAAGTCTCTGCATCTGCCCTAGGACGTGCTTGATTGACACCCTGTACTTGGACAGAAAACTCAAGTCACATTCGATGATGAAAAACTGGAGGATGCAGTCAAACTTTCGAACACACATACCGTCGTGTTTGATGAGCTAGCTGAAGTACTTCCTGGACTCCCTGAAAAAAACAGACGCAAATTCTCAATATCTAATCATGCATTTCTCCTAGTGCGAGGCAATACACTATATCATTGTTATACAGCCTCATTCCATGATTTCTTCTGTCTCCTCCTCTCACCAGCACACTAGCCAGCACGCTAGAAAACATTCCACCTTCAAGTTGTTGCTTTAGTTAACTTGCAGTTAGAAGACCGCCAATGTTCATAACTAAATGGAGCTTGATTAACAGGTGATTTTTGGCTTCACTTCACACATTTTACAGATGCAAACAACTAGGCAAAACCATCTTGGAGTGCATACAGTGTCTGTAAATTCCATACTCACCAGGAGCACTTTCAAGTGGTTCGGAAATAGACAAATGGCAAAGATCATCCTGCAATGATCTAGCAATGGCTTCGGTCAAGTCCATGTCCGAGTCCGAGTCCAAGTCTGGGTAAGAGCTTTTTGAAAGTGCTCCAGCTTCAGCTTTTAAGAGTGAGAAGGGGTCGGAGCTACAGCTGGCTTTGCCATACACAGCTGGTCTATCTTTTATGGAAGTTTCAAGCATTACCTGAAAAGCAAGGAAAATCTGATGTCCAAGCTTCTATGAAAAAAAAACCTGATTGCCAACATCCAGCAACAAATCATGATATATGCGCAGTTTGGCAGAAAAAAACCTGGTGTTCAATAAGTTCTTCATAAGTAAGCTCAGGGTAAAGCTCCCAGAGTTCAGGTGGAAGGTGGGGAGTCTCTGATGCCCCTCTTCCCATAGTTACCTTGTCTCAAGTCTCAACTGTGTTTCTTCCAAGAAAATTCGGATCGGCCCTCTTGTTTTCTGTTAGATAGGTCTCTCAGTCACTGCTTCTTAAACCAACAAATAGTCAGGTCAAAATTGTTTCACGTCTCAACACTGAAATGCGGGCAAAATCATGCAACACATCAGGCCTTGAGAATTACATTCCGAATTCTTGCACTGTTAGAATGGCACCACTGCACCAACAAGATCAGCAACTGTGAAACGTTGTCAAGTTACGAATAACATTCTGAGTTTTCAACTATCAACTTGAGCTTTTGGTAGAGTTAATTTTCTCAATGCCTACCTATATTTCACTAGATTTGAAGGCAAGCAACAAGATACAGTTCCTTTGTACCCGTTAAGTATCTTGCAAACTAGTCATCCAACAAAAACCTTTGAAACAAATAAGCAAGTTCATCGGAATAAACAAAACAAACAAAAGCAAGACCATAACCTTTCACCTTTCATGAGACCGAACGGATTTTATTGAACAATGAACACTTCCTGCTTAAATAAAGTTTGGCAAATCTACTTCAGGATCAACACATTACTAAGAGCAACCAATTATCAGACCAAAACATGTTTGCTATTTGATATTTTTTGAAATAAACATACGAGTTTGGAGTCCCATGTTGTTTCATAGCTAAGTCGATTACTTAGATTTCATTCGCATTACAGAACAACATTCTGTTGAATCATACTGTTCCAATTTAAGGAAATATCAGAAAACAGCATTCCCCTTCTAATTCCCTCGTACTACATGTACACCCTCTATCACTATCAAGGTAATCATTCAGAACCAATTCCCTGCAAAAATCATGGTCCCTTGACAGAAGACTTGAAAATCATTACCCTTGAATCACAACCGAAAACAAGAATCACTCATCACCAAATGATTGTTGATCAAATTTTACCTTCTCGCCGTCGCTATCAATGTATTGATTCGCCGGATATTCCTCTAGCTCTATGGTCCTCCTCCATAAATTCCCTTCCAATATGACCATGAAATGAACCAAACCAGCTATTACCATTTATATATGGAAACCAAATTCCTCATGACCCATTTCAATCAAAGTTGGTCCAAATATTAGCGTGACACCAATTAATGATCTCAGATTTGATATCAGACACAGAATATACCCAATAAATGTACCCATCAGCAGAAAAAACCCTGATTCAATGAAATAAACATGCAGAAACCTAGCAATAAATAGCAAATCAATCCACAAAATTTCAATCAAATCAGAATTCAAGCAAGAATCACACTACCCATCACACAAAAACACCAGATTTGCCCACTAACCAGTTCAAACTCAAAATCAAGAACAGTTCAAAACCCTCAAATCCCAGTTAAATTGGGGCAAAAGGGATACCTTGAAAAAAGGTGGGATAAGCTTCTCTTTTGGTGGAAATGGATATGACCACACCACATAAATTTGCCCAGGAATCTTGGAATATATGTAATGGGTCGAAAAATAAACCTTTTTTCTTTTGATTAGTCTTCCACTCTCCCAGTGACTAATGGAGGGAGAAGATCCAAAAAAATGAAGGAAAATGATGGAGATGATGGCATCATTGAACAATTATGGATAGGACCAAAAAGCTGGTGGATCATGGCTGTAATTTACCACTAGAATATGTGAGAAAAAACAATGAGGGACGCAAGGTTCATTGCCTAGCTCCCAACCGATTCTTTTTAGATTTTTTTTTTTTTTGCCTCATGTTCTTTACCTGCACTGCCTTTTGCTAGCTGTTTGACAAATTTTAAAGTGATCAAATGTGTGTACAAAAGATGAGTCTTTGATTCTTAATTGTAAGATGTGAGAATCGACACCTAGAATGTGAATATCGCATAAGTTACTATGTTGATGTTACTGACACGATCAACATGCCAAACTATAATTTTAGATATAAACCCAAATTTAAAAAAAACTACCCTAATAAAGATTTCTAAAGTGAATAAGATATTTTTCATTATATAAAATTTTAGTAATATTTTTTATTTCATTTGTCTCAATTCACGTACAATATTTTTTTAACTATCTCGTCTCTGAATATATGCTCCAATATTTCTTATTCGATAAACGTTTTATTCATTGTTATAACTACAAATTAAAGAAAAATCCCCAAAATATGTTTCCCTAATACTTCACTTTCCTAAATGTTCCAAAACACTTTTTATTTTCCAACACTAAATTCATTCACATTGTATCAATACTCTTAATTTTTTTTAAGAAATCTTATCTTTTTGTGGAATCTATTCTGACCCCTTTTCATATTTGTTTACGTAACTACACATCCTATTCCTTCCTCCATTAAATTATACATATCAATTATTTTCAAAGTGTTTTGCAGTATAAAACCAAAATATCTAAAACAAAAGCAGTGTAAATATATTGTAGTATACAATGCTTTGCTGTATACAAAATCAAGATGCAATATACGACACGAACAATACAATACATGAAAAATCAAATACAGTAATCAAAACAAAATTTGTAATACTTCAGCGAAAAGTAGTAATACACAAAGAACAAGTTACTAGACATTTGTTATACAAATGCAATATCCGCAACGGTATGTTGCAAAAACATAAGTTTCAAACTTGATGTGTGACGTAATTTTTGTGCATTGTTAAGACGAAAAATTAAATTACTCAAAATACATGTTGAATAATGCGAAATACATGTCGTGAAACGATACAAATGATATTTTTTTGGGTAAGTTTTTCATTTAATATTACACAATATGTTTTTAGTATTAATAAATAATATATAACAACAACAACATCAAACCCCGATTTTTTGTAATATATAAGATTTGAAAAGGACGGAATCTATGTAATGTTTTCTTTATAATAAACAATAGAATGGTTATTTTTTAAAAGAAAAACCCTCTAGTTAGGTTTTTTTAGTTATACATGTGGTGAGATAGGTTCCAGAAGTAACAAAAGTTGACAGACTAGGAGAAACAATCAAATTTATTCCATACAATGGATGTAACATAGTCACAACTCAAGACAATCGAATGGTAAACGACCTAAAACAACGTTTTAGTTTCTGCGTCGGCGAGGGCTCGTGTCAGTGCAGCCCGGTAAAGAAGGGGGAAAAACCCCTTTGAAGAGAAGAAACCACAGAGATGCAGGGGCTGAGGAGAGTTCTCCGTGGTGCCAATTCAATTCCCAGATTTGGGATTTTCTCACAGCAAAGAACCTACTTGGCTCAGCCAATCCAAACCCATCATCACTATCACCATGATTTCCAAGACTCGGTGAGTTTTTTCCACTGCCCATTTCGATTTTTTTCTCATTATATTCGCGATTAGGCAATCCCCATTTGCCATTTTTGGAATTTTTATGACAGGATTTTTGTTGTAATGTGTTAGGTTTTGGTGGAGGGAAGAGCTGATTCAAGGGCTGCGATACTCAACAGACCGCTGTCCCTCAATTCGTTGAATCTTCCCATGGTTTGTGCACTTTTGGGTTGGCTAATTTGGTGTAAATTTAATTGCTTTTGTTGTTCGTGGCTCTCGATTGAACGATTCGATGCGAGATTTGTAGTGGGTCGTCTAGGGATGTTCTGAAATTGTTGTGCCCTTTTAGAGGGCGGTTTGATTCCCCTTGAAAGAATTATAGGGTTTATGTGGGCGCTTTAGGGTTTAGCTTTGTTCTGTCATTGTAATGAACATTGAGTGCTTGTAGGTGGATAGGCTTAAGAGGCTTTATCAATCATGGGAAGAGAACTCGGACTTCGGATTTGTCATAATGAAGGTAGTTTGCTTTCTCTCTTCTGATGTCTTAATAACTTTTTGAGCTTCTTGTACTTTGCTTTTCTGAGTTTGTAATTTGATGGTGGACAACTTGTGTTGGTCCGTCGGATGTGTGAAGGGGAGTGGCAGGGCTTTCTCTTCTGGTGCCGATGTTGTCGATTTGTATAGGTTGATCAATGAAGGTTGGTGTTTTTCTGTTCATGGTTGCTCTAAGATATACTAGTTGAGTTCACTTATGTATCGGTTGATCAATGAAGGACTTTGATTTATGCCGGGATGGATAAGTTCACTTATTTAGGTGTTGTGCTGATGCTTGTTATGACACCATGCAGGAAAAGTCGAAGAATGCAAAAGTTTCTTTAGGACACTGTATAATTTTGTATACCTCATGGGAACATATCTTAAGCCACATGTAAGTATTAAAATGTCCATTACTATGTGGTTACCAATTTGGAATATGCAACTCTTTCTTATTCTAAAATTTTTTACTCCGCGTGTTTATTTATCCAAGCTCGTGCTAGAAGTAAATGAATGGAGGTTTTCTTCAGAAAAAAACAAAAAACCTTGTGTTTCTTTTTTGGTCAAATGGCGCGCATAGTTAGGAGAGCTACCTTTGAAGTGACATAGTGTTGGTTGATAATTGATTGATTGACTTTATGTGACAAGAAAGAGGCAAATGAATTGCTGCAAGGCAAAAGTTATTCACGCTTTATTGTTTCAGATATCACCATGGGGCCACCACTATAAAGTCCCCTGATCTACCCATGCCGAGACATAGTTTGCATCGAATTGTTCTTTTCAAATTCGATGTATGTAAAATACGATGCTGACAAATATGGTTCTTATTGTTAAGATGAAGTAATGAGCTGGTCTCTATCCGATTCATCATCTGAATTTGTTTCATTTCTCAACTGCATTTGCATACATTCTGCATTCTTGCAGTTTTGGGTTACTATTAGTGCTAGGCTTCATTGTTCATTGCTGTTGTATCTAGAATCAGGAAATCAGTTGTGTGGACAATATGCCGTCTCTTCTCCAAGTTAATCCTTGTGATGATTTAAACTTTTCTTCTATATTGGTTAGTTTTGTGATAAGGCAGCTTATGTCAAATATGTAGGTAGCAATTCTAGATGGGATCACCATGGGTGCTGGGGCTGGAGTTGCCATCCCTGGAACATTTCGTGTGGTGACTGATAAAACTGTATGTTCTTGCTGATACCTTTTCTTTATGATGCTATTATTGTTTTCTTGACTTTATTGAATCATTGATATGATTTTATTATATGCGCCATTGATATGATTTTCATACTCCAGGATTGTTGAATATTCGTCTGAGTAGTGAACTTCACTCTATCTTGGCCTTTTTCATCACTTATTTTATTCATTCTTCTATGTTCTGTTTTAATCCCTTGAAACATCCATCAGGTTTTATCCTTTCTGTTTTTTTTTTCCTCTCCCACTGAGCTTAGATGAGTATCTGAATCAAGAGCTATGCTCTTTTTTCTTTCTTCCCAAAAAAAAAAAAAAAGAATCTTTATTTTGGACAGCCATATTTCGGCATTTTGGGTGATCTTAATTCTCTATCTAAGCTATAACCTCGCAGCTTTGGACTTGTGTATCAGGGGCATTTTCAAAATTCCGTACACCCTTTCTTCATAAATAAATGGTCTGGCAACGAACTAAACATAGAATGAATTTTGCAGGTCTTTTGTCATCCAGAAACTCAGTTAGGTTTTCATCCGGATGCAGGGGCCTCATTTTATTTGTCTCGTCTACCTGGTTATTTAGGTAATATTTATTTTTTCACTTTTGTTGCTGGTGAGATGTAAAATTGTAAGGTGATGCTATCATTGTTATGCTGTTATCCTTTTTATTATCTACTGATAAGCAAAGTTAAAAATTTAAAATGGAGATTGCATTCCTTGCAACTTTAAGTGGCATGCCTATATTTCATCTGTTAGATGGGTTTGCATGCAAAGAGATGTGACTTGTTTCTATGGAATCAGAATGTAGTGTGGCTATAATTAATAGGAGGATATTATTTAAGTTTATGCTTTCATGTTTGATCCCATCGTTGTTAGAAATACTGAGGTGTATAATTTGTGTGGAAGAGCATACCAAAATAAATCACTGAAGATGAAAGAAATGGTCAAATATCAAATATACAGCTATTTGCTGAAAGCAATGGAGCTTCTGGCATCTGTTGACTGTAAATTACATAATGACACCATAGGTAGCTTTGTGAAGAAGTGGGGTGTAAACAGAATTTTCTTCCAGCACTCCCAAGATACGTGGCTTGTGGAAGTGTGTATTAGCAGAAGCGCGCTAAGTTTCTATTCGGAGTCATTGTAGCCATTGGAATAGGCTCGCTCTATTCAATTTCAACCTTGGTTTTTTTTGCTTGACAAATTATGAACAAAAAATAGAAGTTGTTCGTTTGTCCGAGTCGTGATGCAATTTGGAATCTAATTCTCATTTCTGCAGGGGAATACTTGGCACTAACGGGCGATAAGCTAAATGGCACGGAAATGATAGGTTGTGGTCTAGGAACACACTATCTACTTAATGCCGTAGGTTTTCGATGTGAATTTTTTAGATTAAATTCTCGAGGTGAGGTTGATCTTAATACCTACATATTATGGGAACTTTTGTGGCAGCGGCTCTCTTTGATTGAAGAACGCCTTGGGACATTAATGGCAGATACCCCCAATTCAATAGGGAATTCATTGGCGCAATATGGTGATCTCGTGTACCTTGACAAGAGAAGCCTCCTCCACAAGTAATATTCATCCCCATCACCTTGTTTGCATTATGATAATTGAATATAGTTTTTTAAACACTCTTTTCTTCGTGGTTATAACTTGTCTATGGAGATTGGAGATATGTGTACTAACTGTAACTTCTTTGATAGTTCATTATCTTGTGGATGATATTTTTCCCCCTTTATGAGCCAACTAAAGCATAATTCTAAGGATTACTCCCTTTTCAGTTATTGTTTTAACTCTAGTACGTCTTTGCACCTACCTACTTCCTTTCACGACAGGGTTGAGGGAGGTAATTATATTCTAGAGAGTGTCATAGACCAAGATGTTTTCTATAAAGAATTCATAAGGGACTTGGACATCCTTGAGAGGAGTATTTGAGTCCTAAATTAGCCATTCTTTTATGAGCAATTGTCAAGCAGGCATTAACCCTCTAATTTGGTGTCACATTCATAGTCGTGAGCTATCTGCTATGGAGAATCTTGCTGTATTGTTTGTTTGGCGGTTCACAGGTAGTATTAACTTTGTTAGGTTCATAAAACCCTAGATATTTTCATGTTAATGCTTAGTACATCACATGTTACCGGGGTTTGGATTGTTGGAGTTATGCTGCCGTTTTATATTCATACGATATACTATTATGGCGGGAATTCCCATTGCCTTGTTTATTTCTTTACTCACTTGCAACTACTATGGAAGGAATATTATCTTCTTTCCCTAAGCTGAATGTTTTTTTTTTTTTTTTTAATGGCAGACTTGACATAATCGACAAATGTTTTAGCCATGATTCAGTTGAGGAAATTGTTGATGCTTTGGTAAGTAGATATCTTTTCTTTTTCTTCATCATCTTTTGTGTGATAGGACAAACTGTAACTTCATCCCCCCACGTCCAGACAGTCTTGCAAAAGCTCGACATGCACACATGACAGAGTGGAGATAGTATAGCAATGACCCAGGAAATCAAATTCAACCAGTCTTCCCTATTTATTTATTAGATGAAAGAGGAGATATCATTATTCATGTGTAATATGTAGTATGAAATAACATCATTTTTTATGAGTTCGTCTGGACTCTTGTAGTTTAGAGGAATGTGCGAAATAGGCTTGGTTAACTATTTGCCCACTGGCCTACTGATTATGAAAAAACCGCATCTTGCTCAGAATCATCCCGGCTCGGAATTGGACACCAGTCTCCTTGATTCCTAGAAGACGAGCTTGACTTATGTAAAAGACACCTTTGTCCAGAATCTCTCGGCCATAGATTCGATTCTCGATGAAATTAGCTTCTTGGTTGGGAGATAAGGCTATGTACACCATCCTCTCCTAGATCCCATTGTAAACTGGAGGCTCTCTTACCAGTTAAGCTGAGTCAGAAGTCAATCTAGGATAAGATTGATCATTAGGATCCACCTTTCTCCTCCTCGCCTGCTCATTAAAATTACCTGCAATCCTGTTCAGACATAAGTGATCTACTCTGTTTGTAGTAGCTGGGTTCATAAATAGTTTCTTCTATACAATTATTTTTCATTATTTCTTAGTGCACGTATCACTTGGTTCGTGATTCCCGTTGTTTTCCCGGAAAGATTCTGGCCTCTTGGTTAGACACTTAGGTCAATAGTACTTGAAATCGGTTTGAGCTTCACGAGATAAGGCTACAAGCCATTAGCGGGTTCTTTTCACACTAGAGTCTTTTTTTAATTCCGTTTTTTAAATCCTGGCAACGGTTTCAGGATAGGTGGATTTTGGTGGTATGACTAATACAAGTTAGTGAAATATAGATTTGGTAGATGATACAAATCTTACCCTCGCTAATAAGCTCTATTCATGTGGTGAAAATAAACAGTTGGATGATGATAAGGCTACAAAAACATGCATGTGGTGTCCTGCGAGATATGACTCATGTTATGGTTTAGATTAGATCACATCAGCCATATGTGTCTAAATTTTTGAAGATCATAATAATCCGATGCCAGAGTCGGTGCTGCATGGCAATGACTATTTGATTTGCCTAGCATGAATCTGTGTCTATATCGTTGTGGAGCTTATTTTCCTTATCGGGGTTTAGAGTGTATTCTGCCAAGTAGTGAGAAACAAAACCCAAAAGACCAAACTTGGTCTTTAGGTGTTTTGATTTTTTCAACTATTTTCAGGAAAAGGTAGCAGCTGAATCACATGACGAATGGTGTTCTTCTGCCCTGAAGAAACTCAAAGAAGCTTCTCCTTTGAGCTTGAAAGTCACCTTGCAATCGGTTAGTTTTCTCCCCTGCACATGTGCTCTTCTTACAGGTGTTCTTCGAATTCGATTGATATCTCTAATCAAGCTTGCTCCTGGATTTAGATACGTGACTCTAGATTTCAGCCTCTTGATAAGTGTCTGGCTCAAGAATATCTGATATCGTTGAACTGCATATCAAAGCGAGTCTCCAATGACTTCTGTGAGGTAGATCCCGATTGCTTTCACAAATTTGGACACTCTGAGTTCATCGGTTGATTTGCGTGTTTTTAATCATCAGGGTGTGCGGGCACGGTTGGTTGACAAAGATTTTGCTCCAAAGGTGAGTAGCCTTTGTGCATAGTATGTGATAAGCTAATACCAATACGTACAAGGTTATGCAGACCATGTTCATGGATATGGCAGATCGCCATATCGTTCTACTCTACTCCTTGTAATGGAATTAGTCCCGAGAAGAAAATTAGCTCCCGTTTCTTAAACTGGGCAAAGTGGTTAAAATGAGACCGTATGAGTTTGTTTTATCCAAGTATTTTTGCGAGCTAGCCATCACAAACCTTGCATTCTTTGCTACATCTGGGAGGGGTTCGGTGTTGGCTTAACAGAAATTGTTTCAGCAGCCTTTTATTTTAAAGCATGCAATTACTGGGTTTCTCCTTGTGATATGCAGTGGGATCCTCCTAGTCTCGGCGATGTATCCAAGGACATGGTTGATAGCTATTTCTCTCCTCTCGGTGAATTCGAGCCGGAACTCGAGTTGCCCGTAGCATTAAGGGAACCTGATATGTAGTAAACAGTTCTGATAGTTTTATTAAATTGCTTCTTTTTTACCCGGGAGTTTCCACCCCTGGTTCTGGTTTCAAATGAGTTGTTAGTCCTCTTCATTTGCTGTACAAGTAGTTCCTTAGGCTCCCATCAGGCGACAGAAACTTAGGTGGCTATCTAACTTAGGATGGCAAGGTTGAGATTGGACTCGCCGAGTTTCGTTTGTGTTAGTGTGTTGGTTATTCGTATTTTTCTCTGTTTTTTCATGTGCAATTGTGTTTTGGATGCTGGGCAGCTAATCCTGGTATGTAGTGCACTGTTGCCTGCATTACCTTTGATCATCTGCAGTCCATTGTTGGATCAATTAAGCTGTAAAAACAATTATGGAAAAACTGAATGATCTTTTGTGACAAGAAATTGTGGAATTCAAGTCGGAGATGATTTTTTCCAAGATTTCGGCGTTGATTAAAGTTATCATCCTATCATTTAGGTCCATGCAAGTTGATATGTAGATGAAGATGTGAGATGGTGTTCGGCTGATCGCGGTGGACGTTACCGAACACTCTCGGTCCTCGAAATCCCAGTATAGCATCGACTCTCGCCTTACCTGTTTGACATTTAACGTGCTCCGCCTGATGCTTAAAATGGTATAGAAGAAATGTAGAAGTAGATTGAGCTAATGCAATAAAAAGACGTTGGTTTTACAACGTACTTGTTGGCGCTGCAGCAACAACGTATTTGTTGGTACAATATTATAAATTAAAAAAGTTATACTATAAATCATAAAGTTTATATTATAATATTAAAAAATGATCATATAGTATTAATACTACGAATATACCGTTGCTGTAGCACATATCATTTTTCGTTATAAAAGATGGTTTCCTTGGAACAAATGAATTGGAATGATCTGAAAGCAGCTGAGATCATACCGTGACTCCGCTGATCCCGGCCAATCCCAACCAGCTGGCACACTATGCTTCGTTCAAGCCCCCAGCGACCAATGAAATCTCGGTTCGACTAATCTCATTCTCAGTCGACTCCCCATCGGTAGTCATCCGCGTATACTTTATTCAAGCCAGGTACATTTTTATCGTATTCCGGAATAACTTTAATTAAACATCGTACGGGTGAAAGATCCCATCTTGGGATTCGACAATTTACAGTATGGATCTTACCTGTAAATTTAATAAGTACAGGATCCTAAGTCATTATACAAGAACTTTTTTTATTTAAAGACAAAACAGTTGAATAATTTTGGTGAGAGTGTACCTAACAATACAGTAGAGTGATAGAGTAGATGCGCCAAGACGGTCGTTGTCTTCACCTTTCCTAGATACACCTACAAAAGGGCAAAAAGGCTAATCTCATTCTACATGGGTATGATGCTATGCTAGGGAGGTCCTAATTATCCTAACTCAAAACAGTAGTAGTACAAAGATTCATTTCATGATCTGCTTCAATTATGAGCTCTATCTTCCTATTAGTACTATGATTGATATTTATATGCTATAAGGAATAGTGTGTCTGTTACAGATAAGAGACATAAAACTGTTATACGGTTATCTCCATCACATATTTATTTAAAATATTAATTTGATTTTTTTTGATCTTGCGCATTTAATTATTTGTGGTGAAAATTGCTTCAGTTTCCTGCCTACGTATGCAGCAAGAATATTGTGAGAGCATGTTTCATTAGTGGTCACCTTTTCTAACTAGTTGTTTTCCAACATAATAAATGCACAGTGATCCATCATCATAACTTTATATACTAGTAGTATATATTTGCATGTATTGGCTTTCCAATTACAGTATTTACCAAAAGATTTATAAAATTATTTTAAAATCAATCATGTTGATTAATTTTAAATCAATCATATATTTTCGATTACCATGTATACCAATGCTTACGATATTGCTGACTTTCGTATAGTCATATATAATCATGGCATGTAGAAAACCGATTAAAGCATAGGAGCATCTCTGAACTTTAGAGAGTGGGAAAAAGTAAAGTTGAAGATTAAAAGTGAACTTGTGCAATATTCCTCTCATGACAATGTCTCCCACCCAAGGAAAATAAGGTACTACCAATCATCTAGTTCTATAATGCAAAAAAGATGGTTGAATTGTGAGTATATGAAATGGACCACGGATGTAATAGTAGTGACTTATAGTTAATCTATAAAGTGAACTTATGATAACTATCAGCCCAAAATGTCATAGTGTATTGCTAAACTATGACTCGAGACCCCCGTACTGTTCGGAAATATGTTCATAGGTACTTGTATAATATGAAAATGTTGGCAAGTTGTACTTCTTTTTCCTGTGCATTGATATGGTGTAGTTGACTTTACTATCATCATGTGTCTCAAAAGTTAGTTTCTACTTATTTCATATACTCGCATATACATTTGGGATCCAAAACAATATAATACACGTAATAGTAATGAAAAAATACAACTATTACGAATTCGATCAGAGAATCTGATGAATCCAAATATTACAATCAAACAACGATCAACACAAACAAGATATAAAACAACAACACACAAGATTAACATGGAAAAAACCCGATCGCTGAGAGAAAATCCCTCACAAGAAACAACCCGATAATCGAATCACACGATTATAATGATCATTTCTCTCAACTCACTCAATCTCACCTTGTGTTTTGCTCAAATCCTAAAAAAAAGTCGTTCTTAATCTCTCTATACCCTTCACAATTTATAGAGAATTGTATATTGAAACTATCTAATTAAAAGATATCCTAAAGATATTTCATAAAATATATTTTAATCATATCAAGAAAATATCTAAACCTGGATCAAATCTCAAGCCAGTCTTCAGCAATCTCCACCTTAATTCGAGATCCTGAAACACATAAGTCACATAAACTAACTAGTCATCATCGTACCCAGTCAGGGCACGACTTTCCATCTCGTTTTCTGTGATAGGGGTGCTCCACCACACTTTTCATTATTGGAAATTTGAGACCTCAAAGATGAGGCTCATCAACTTTGCTTCAGCCTTTGGCACTCACCTGTATCGACTAGTTATCCCTAATGATGCTCTATCATCCTCAGTGTTTTTTGTCATCCGTTGATCTTTGGCACATGCACCTCTCGTGCTACTCGAGCCCTTTGCAGTCTGCACCTCTCGTGCTCTACACGTCACACGTAATCTACACTTCGCAACGTTGCCTCCACCAAATCCGATAGCCTTCCGATCACTGATTGGAACTACATTACCTGCACGCGAACCACCTGAGACCGTTTCATTTGATACATCCCTCGGTATCTTGACACTCCTACATAGGCTTCCGTCTCGATTCTTGTACGACTGTCCATGAAGTTTTGTTTCCACAATCGCGTTCATCACAACCGTATTCCCAATCAACCTAAACTGGTTGTCAACCTTCTGAGCATTCATCACGATCAATGCCATTCTACATATCTTCATTACTCCACCCTTCACGGACTTCCTATAACACTTGAAATCTAGTGCATCAATTAAGATCAGATTTTTCCTCACATTAGACACAAATCTAACAGCTCAAAAAGTACGAATAGTCTCATCAAACATCTTGATCTTAACCATATCTATTCCAAGGACCTTGCATGCCTCACCATTATCCATTTGTATGGCATCTCCAATACTGGGTACAAACTCATGAAAAAGATCTCGACTGTCGACAAACATGAAAAAAAACATGCTGAATCAACAAATCAATCAGAATAGATACTTTTTCCTGTTGTAAAATCTGTATGGGGATCCAAAGAATCTGAGATCATGTAGAGCTCCCTATCTTCGCTGTTGTGGTTCCCTTCTATCACATTCGTAGAACTTGATTTTCTTCCTCTATTCTTGTTCTTCGGATACTCCATCGCATAATATCCCAACTTATGGCACTTATCGTACTCCACTTGAGACTTGACTTTCGTCCCCCTTTTAGACTTGACCTCGCTACTAAGTCTTCACCTTCATTGTTCAGAATTGGGTTCAACTTACTCGCATCAAACATAGCGAAAATCACATCATTAACCTTCAAATTGTCTCTCTCGATAAATAAGGTTGTCTTGAGCGCAACATAGGAACTAGGAAGCGAATTCAATAAGATCAAGCCTTGATCTTCTGGATCTACCTTGGCTTGTAAACTGGTTAACTGAGTCAGCAACCTGTTGAACTCTACAATGTGGTCGTTCAAATCTGCTTCTTCCTTCATCTTCAGATCAAGTAGGTCTATCTTAAAGAAGAGCTTATTTGAAAATGATTTCGACATATAGATACTCTCCAATTTCTTCCACAACATCTTGGGAGAAGTGTCCATTAAAACCTGATATTTTATCTTTGACGCGAAACTCAAGCGAATGATAGTTGTCACCTTCTCTTCCATCTCCTCCTCCCAGTCTTCCTCCTTCATGTCAATGGGTTTTTTGCCTTTCAATGCCTTCGATAATCTCTGCTGAACTAATATATTTTTGATCGTACTCTGTTAGATGTTGAAGTTCATCTTTTCATCGAACGGCTCGATCTCAAACTTCATTGTATTCATCCCATCCGCGTAACACACTAACTCTGAAAAGTTTCAACCTTTATCAAAGATTCGATCTTTATCGCAAAGATCCGATCTTTATCGCAAAGATCCGATCTTTATCGCAAAGATCCGAATTTTTCCTTCAAAAATCTAAACTTTGTCATACGTAACGCAACCTGGAGCTCTGATACCACTTGTTACGAATTCGATCAAAATTCAATCCGAAAATCTAATGAATCTGAATAACACAGATAACAAAGCGCGAAAATATTCAGGAGAGTGAATGGAAGAGTTGGAACTGGAGGTCACAAGGAGAGCTGATGTTAAATGGAGCTCATTTCATAGCATCTGGTGCGGGAGCCTACTCAAACTCTTGCGCTAAAGCAACCAGCATGATATCAAGACCATCCTTTTTTGTTGGGTCGATCACTGCTAGTGCTGGTGTGCTGAATTGCAGGATTGGCTCGCTTTGTTGATACCTCGATTATTAGTACAAAAAATACTACTGTAATCTTTATCATATGACGTTTTTAAAGGCCCTAGGTCCACTTAGAGATCGAGTCTTCTTTAGTTTTTCCGAACTTCTCTATTTCAAAAAATCACATCTTTGAGCAGTATCTAGAGTTGTTATTGTTGTTGTTGAAGATTGACTATTTTCTTGATATGGATAAAATATATTTTGTGAAATATCTTTTGGATAAAACTTTTAGTTAGATATCTTCAAAATAGAATTCCCTATAAATAATAAAGGTTATAGAGAGCTTGACAACGGATGTTTCTCCCAACAAGGCTTTTCCCCATTATATCTTGAAGGATTTATTTGGAGCAAGGAATCGGCTGCCTTGGCTGTAGACCGTTGGAACTACACTTTCCCCTATATGACGTACATTCGACGCGTGTGTGTTAAGCAAGGCAATGTCTAGATCCTCCCCCACACATAAAATTGAATATCCCCAAGGAACCCAATCCTTATCACAAGGCTCACATTTATAGGACACTTTTCTCCTACACAAATTTCAATATGGATTAGCAACACTTTGCTACACTCTACCACATTAAATGCATTAAACATCACATTTTGAGTATCAATTTCTCATTCATCATTAATGATTTTTTAGAGTATTAATATATTACGTTCATCTTCAATAAACATAGATTACATTAAGCTCAACATCGTTCCAAACCGATGTTAGAAACTCATATTAAAATATGATCAAAATCGTTCAAAACACACTAAAATCCAACAATAAATTCTCTCATTTCTCCCACATATCGCCTGCTTATCAAGCCCGATGCCACAGTTAGCTAGGTGATGTCGATTACGTGCCCAATTGGGATCGCATCGCCAACAGTCGTCTATTGGGTTCCCCATGCCACAAGAAATAGCCACCCAACTTCCTCCTTGTCGCATTGTCGATGCTCCTATGTTTAATCGGAAAACAAGCATGTTTGATATTGCTGTTGAAAATATTGAAAAGCAAAATCAAATACAGAAAAGATAATTTAGTATTATAAATGACAAAAACCATTGTACCAAAAACAATGATGCAAGAAATATCGTTGTACTTGATGCAATATAAAAACTAAAAAAACATGAGTTCTACATATAATTAAGTCAGCTAACTCATAATGGAACATGTGTCTGATTATGAAATATGTATAGGTGCAAGAAGTTCCTAGATTTCGATATGGGTTTTTCATCAGAAACATACCCTTGCACTTGAAGAATAACTTGGTGAGGATCTTGGACAGGTGATGCGTGAATGAAAGTGGGAGCAAGAAGAAGTGATAGTGTAACACAAAGGGTTGACGAAAATACTGTCATCGTGAAACGATTCGTGACTTAAAAGGGATGAGTGCTTAGAGCCTTTTATATGTAGTGAGAATTCAAACGCACGTCAAAAAAACGTGGGAAGAGGTCAGTTTGTTAGTTTGTCGAGCTCATGTAGTACTTCTTTTCAGTACCTTATGTACTAGTCATCAACTGATCTTTTTAATGAAATAATCAAATTAAATACAGTAGCTTATCATGAAAGTCTGTTCAAATCGGCCAAAGTGAACATACACCGATAAATCAAACATTTATTCCATATTATATATATTGAGAATAGTTTATTCACATCGAATATGATAAAAATAATACAAATATATATATAGATCATGAGTCATTCATTTATCGTTCATTGATTTTGAGTTGGAATCCTTAATTTTAATATGCTATCAGAGCTCATTAGGCCCAAAAAATCAATATTCTGTGACACCTAAATAAATGTCCGAGCATCCACGTGAGGGTACATATTAAGAATAGTTTACCCACAAATGAAGAAATGATGCCGTTAGATGTTAGTTTCTGTTGACATAAGTAGAGAGTAATAGTAGTATGATGTAAGAAGATTACAAGCTTGCACGTTGTTCCTACAATAAATTGACTAAAACTTTGCTCTGTAGTTTTCTGGTTTTGTAGTCTCAATGAACATTAGAGATCATTCAATGTAGAACTTCAAGTCTTTTTTCCCTTTCTTTTTTTTAAGTATTAATTGAAGTCGAACTTAGAGAAACCTGACTCTGATGAATGACATTGCCATGCAAAACAAGATATTTCGATAAATCCTCCACAAGGGACAAGAGATACATATGAATCGCAACAAGAATAAGCAGCTTGTAGTTTTCTACGTACTGGCCGATCCCATGATGGATAACCTCACCATGTTGCTCATTACACTCTCCAATGATGTTATCACATACATAGAATGAATCTCATACCAAAAGAATGTTGATCGAGATCAGGCATGAAATGATCATTATAAGGACAGTCCCATCTAAAAAAATTTTGTTTTCGTCAACTAGCGTTTTAACTTCTGATCTTTAGTGGTATTTAAACCTTGGAAATCAAGCCGCAACTTACACTCTTTGAGACACAAATGATTCTTCATTCTAGCTCATGAATCATGATCTTTAAGTTGCATCAATATTCTCTTGCTCCTTGTTTTCTGCGTTATGTTAGCTCGTGAAAAAGATCAGTTGCTTCCAAGAACAATAAGGAACAACTTTTGTGGCACTCCATCTATCTTGATCTAGCTAATTGAACACTCAAGACATCTACCATACACTTTAACGTGATGGTAAGTATATAAAAAGATGATGCAGCAACAGCTGCTATTTAGCAGCAGCAAGCATCAAAATCTGTTGTTTTGTGAAAGAAGCAACAAAATAGATTACGCCTAAGTTCATATTTTCACTGGCTAAACCATTATTGCTACAACATTCGAACCTCGACCATCCTTCTTCTCAGATTTTCATGCCGTTGTTCTTGTGGTAGTTTGGTAGATCGTAGATGTCCACGATCTTGGTCGAGAAGTGTTGGCTCACCGAAAAGCATGCAATTTTTCTGCCAATCATATGTGATGATGAAGGGTTCCCAATTTTGTGAGAGCATTAGAAGATAACCCTCTTTTACAATATAGACGACAAGATTACGTGTATATCGTTTCTCCAAATTATGGAGTATTTACCCCAAATTATGGAGTATTTAGTATGAGATTATCTGAGTTATTTGTTTTTCTTTTGCCTTTGACTTCAGCGGTCTCGTACGCTTATTATTAAGTTGGTTATTTAACATATGGATTCGAAGGTGACATCTCCCGTGATGTTTGCCCACTTCTTGACGATATTCCATGTATGATCTGATCATGATTCCCTCTAATATAATTGTCTCAAATTTCATTGACCTTTGAAGAGTATTATTTTCATATTAATTTGGGTACATGTTGTACAAATGAAACTGTACCATTTAGTTGAACCGAGATAATATTTTCATAATATTTGGGTGTTGTACAAATGAAACTGTACATGCTGTACCATCTTTATTACTAGTATTCCATAGCATAACCAACATAACATCATTTGGCAAACAAGAGAGAATACTAAATCTTGTTACAAACTTGAACTCGTCTAGCTTCTGAAATTTTCTTGTTCTCTACACATCGACTTCATAGCCTATACTAATGTTCTATTTTGTTGTATGATCAATTAAGCATCATTTCAAAAAGTACATGAAATGATTGCGAGAGAAATACCAACTGTTATCTCCATCCCATAATAAATATAACAAATTGACCGATAAAAATTTTTATGTGTGCATGTTGCATTTTTATGGAATTTGATCAAGAAAGAATATTTTTTAGATGACAATGGGGTTTATTGTAATAGTTGTGAGAGAAGATAGTAGGTTTAGTGTAGGTGAGTTTGACTGATTTCGTATTTTTTTAGATAAAAACTTTCTAAATAGGATAATGTTGTACTTCCTTCGTTCTAGATAAATTATAATGTGTTAACTTGTCACGATTATTAAGGAATACATTGACTTTGAGGTGTTTTACCTTTATATCCTTGTGAATAAGTGGAAGAAATTGTGAGTGGGTGGAGAGAAAAAAAATAATGAGAGAAAAGATGATGTGATATAAAATAGATATAATTTGTGTTTTTTGACATTTTAAAGTTGCTTAAAATGAAATTGTTGTAATTTATGTCGGACGTCCATTTTTAGTAATGTGTCGCAATTTATCTGGGATAGAGGGAGTAATTATTATAGAACATCCAACACAGATAAGTATTACATTTATTATGGGACTGAGAGAGTATTTGTTTTTAACTTAATTAATTATCAATAGGTCATAGTACGTGTAAAATTTTTATCATCAATCACATAAAAACTTAAAATTCAAAATTGCTCTTTTTATTAGCTCGAAAAGAAAGAATATATTATACTCAAATAAATTACAATCATCAAGAAAATCCTAACTCTAACCCTCGTCATTGTTCCTAACCCTAACCCTAACCACTATCGTCATCGTCGCTCAGGACCGTCGCCACCACCGAAGCCTTGGCACACTGTTTGAATTCAATGCTCTTGATTATGTCATAAAAAAGGCACGTCATTTGCCTTCAATGTTTTCGATTATGTGGTAAAAATGTACACCGTTTGTATTTAGTGCTATCGTAAACGTATGCAAGTTCTAAACAATGTCCCAAAAAAACAACACTTTTAATCTTCATCTGCCATTTCCGATCTCCCTCTCCTCCTCTCCTAGCTTCGTTGCTCGATGTTCAATCAATGGCTTGAATCCAAGATGATGATATTGAGGGGATTGTTCAGGTGGTCGTCGCCACCTACTGCAACCGTTGCGTTCTCTCGAGGTTGTTCGCGTGTGAGGATAGGTTCGATAGGGTGTTGATGAGTGTTGGTTTGGGTGGCGGCAACGACGACGCAGGGGACGACGTTGGTGTTGGTCCGAGTCGGCGGGAATTGGAAGACTGTTGCTCGAATTGATGGTGGGAATTGAGAGTTTGATTTGGTTAGGGTTTGGGATTGGATGATGGGTGAGGTGGCAACATCCATAAATTTTTTAGGGATTGGATTTGTTAGGGTTAATTGTATATGTAAGTTAAAAAGTAAAACAGGGAAAAATGTGATTCGATTTTAAAAAATACATCAATCGATAAATAATAAAATAAAATGATTGACACTCGTTGATAATTAAAAAAATATAATAATTTATAGATAATTTACGCAATGATTAGTGTAGTATTTTTCTCTCGTTTTTGAAAACAATTTAGAAACTAAATGGAAGTCCAACTACAAATGGACCCAAGTTTTTTGGACACCAATTATGTCATGCTAACCCTTCAAAAAAATTGACGAATCACATAGTATAAACCCTAGGTGCTGTTTTCACATGTGGATAATGTTTTTACAAATATAATCCAAACTAAAATGCAAGCTATGGGTATTGATTGTCTCATGCACAAGTAAGCCTTACAATATTGTGAGTATGTACTTAAGTCTAGATAATAGCATTGAGAATTAAAAAAAGGGTCATTCCATGATCCCTCATAATAGTCTTTTTTTTTAGCTATCAATAATGTTGCCGATATATTTTGCCATTCTCATATAAAGCCTCCACTTTGGTTCCTTACCTCCCCCGGTTCTGTATTCTACTGCAATCTTTTCAACCCAACCCCTTTCAACATTTTATTAATGTGTATGTATGTATGTATTTTAAAAGGAAAAGACAGGATTGATTTAAAATTCATGGTCGTGACATTGGCAGTAGGTTGGTTTAATATAATTGACTGGTCCATTGATTAATTGTTATTAGTTCTGATATTTATGAAGAAATTTAAAACTCGCGATTTGTGTTTTTATAACTAATGGTAGACTATAATGCTTGATAAAGTAGCATTCTATGAAATGTAACTTTGGCTTCAAGAAATTGATCCAACCACTCAAAGCATAACATTTTTCTTTGCCTCCTAACATTGGTCATCCATCCATTGATTCATCATAGAACGTGATGTTTTCTTCTTTAACACAGATGATTACATTTGTCCGCGTATTCCGATTGGCGAACACCCATTCCACCAATGAGTTAGCAACTTAGCATGTTTTTCCGAAGTTACTCTTTTCCCACATCACAGTTCATGTCATCCCATTCATCTTAGTATTAAAATACTATATTCACACATCTTATGGTGTACTTGTATTCTCGTTGTTTGGATCTACATTGTAGTCTCATCTCTCCTTCACATGACCAATTTGCTTCACCTCCCCAATCCCCATCACCACCACCCCAGCCCCCTATCGATTCTCACGTAAAAATCCCAAAAATCCCCGAAAAAAATACAAAATATGTATATGTTATAAATTATATGAGACGGAGAGAGTTTGTATTAAATTTTTATGAAATTTGATAAATAAGGAATATTTTTTTAGTGATAATGGGATATAAATGAAGTATATGAGAGAGAAGGAGAAAAAATTTGATGGAATAATTTGATTATAGTAATATAAACCAGTTTATTGTCGCGGGCGCTGCGCGATTGTTTTGTTGTTATGTTCTTTTTCACTTTCGAAAGAAACACATATTGATTGTAAAATACGATCTATGATGGTTAAATTATTTTAATTTAATTAAGAAATATACTCAATCAACATTATGTAATATAAATAAATACTATGAATGTGAAAAACATGGGTCTAAATCATGACGAATAATCAAAGTCTTAATAATGTGATTAAGAATACATTAAAATTGATACGTTCGTTCGATGGAGTATGATTTAGGTTATTCATTTTCGTTCGTTTTTTCTCCTTGAAGTTTTTTTTTCCAACATTTGTCCTTTTTATTTTCTATCATATATTTTTTCTTGTGATAAAATACAATCGACATCAAAATCGATGTCTGATTATAAATATATCGATATAAATTAAAACTGATAAAAAAAATTATAAATAAATTAATGCGAAAAGAATACACATGAAAATAAAAATAAAAATTAAAAGTGAGACAAAGGGCAAAAAAATTGAGTAAAATTTCAAAAAAGGACAAATCCCACGACGGGGGGGGGGGGGGGGGGGGGGGGGGGGGGGGGGGGGGGGGGGGGGGGGGGGGGGGGGGGGGGGGGGGGGGGGGGG
>JAOVYX010015707.1:0-26928 GCA_035668315.1 Drosera spatulata | reverse complement strand
TTAGTCGCAATTTAGTCGCCCTTTTGGTTTTGCGACTAAAATTCCCCATTTAGCGACTAAAAAATTTAGTCGTCTGTTTAGAGGATTTTTGTAGTGTGTATCCCTTGGAGCTGCTGTTACCGTTTTAAATGATGTGCTAGCTGAAGTTTCTGTTTCTCAGTCTGAGATAATGCTGCATGCTCACCTCACCCCGTGATCAATGGTAAACTCTAGAACTTCCGAGTCCCATTTTAGAGTTCACTACTCACTATTAGAGTTCTTTCCATATAAGATGTGTGTATCCTCATATCCTTCCCATTGACAAGAGCACTCCCCGTTCTACGCAAATGTTTTATCACTTTGATTCAGGCTCTTGCATCAGGCATGAGCTCGAGCCAAACTTTTTCTCCTTTCATCATTGATGTGAATAGTAGCTCCGACTGCTTATGTTGATATTTCTCCAAGGCATGTTTGAGAGATTATGAGCCAGTGTCAGTTAGAGCCATCCATGAATAGTCTTAAACATTCATTCATATCTGCCACAGCATGTGTCATCTGCAGAAATCTTCCTCAATTTTTTGCTGGATGTTTATGCAGACGTTGATGGTGTGCTTATGGTTTTATTAGTTTGTTCCAGTAGACAGCCGTTATGACTGATGAGCAAATTCATCATATGTATGCAACGGGTAATTATGGGAGGATTGGTTGAGATTGTTTTGGATTGTATATTTGGGCAGTGCTTGAGAATATACCTCTTAAGGTGCCGCTATAATATGGTTGCCGTCCATATACCAGCAGCTGAGGTTCAGAACTCTGTCATTTGGAAGCTTAGCCTGGTATAAAATACCAGCTAATACGGAAAATACATGCTATTGATGTTCGTCTATAGCATTTAATCGTCACCATCTAGGCCTTGGAAAATACTCCATTGAATCGCAAAACATCTCCGTAGTGTTTTTATAGTCTCCGCTTAAGGTTTTCTCAGTGCTTCTCAGCACCTTGTGGTCTGCGCATCTCCTCAACAGCTCTATGTCCACCTGTCGACGAATTTACTAGTCATTTTGAAAGTTAGTTATGGTTTTGCACATCTTTAAGCAATGTCATGTTGTCGGTTGTGAAATATGTGAATGAGTACATGGTCAGAGAGAATAAACATCAACTATCTTATGCGAAATAAAGCAATGTAATATGTGAAATAAACATCAACAAATTTACCAGTCATTCCAACTGTGATTTGTTCAGTTTATCAAAAGCTTTTTGTCTGACTTCCATACTTCAATGTTACAGGACATCGCATTTCTGAGGAGGATTTCTGGTTGCAATGAGTACATGATCAGAGAGAACTTGAACAAAATGTGGCGGTGGCTATACCGCGTAGCTTTTACTATATCAAGAGATGGAATAAATAGACTCTGGGCTTCTACAGCACCTAAATGGATAGAAGGGTTTTTCACAAAGGAAGAAGTGGAATATGCTCTGCAAAATCCCATGAACCTTCAAGGAGCGGGCACGTTTATTCTCCGTTTTCCGGCTTCAAGGAGCTGGCCTCACCCTGATGCTGGAAGTTTAGTTGTCACCTACGTGAATAGAGATTATGCTCTACGCCATAGAGTGCTTTCCTTGTATTACAGGTGTGTATCATGTGTTTCCATATTCTCCCGCTCTTTTGTTTCTTTTAATCAAGAATGGTTGTGATTTTATGTATAAGCTGCATAGATTGGAATCCTTTCCCTAGTTAGTAACCTCGCATAGGGTTTCAGCAATTAATTGACAGCCCCTCGCTTTATAGATTGTGAATTCTTCCCTTGTTATTTTTCTATTCAAAGTAACCCGTGGCTTAACTTCCTTGTAATTCTCTGTTCAGCTGTGGCAAATCAGTAGCACAAACAAAATCACTTGAAGAGTTGCTCTTGGAGGAACCAGAGCTTTCTCGACTTGCAAGGTGACTGTGACTATTAATTCTTCTCATTCATTCCTCTTGTGCACACGAAGGTGAAGAGCAGTCATTGAACATGGAAATCACATTATCTTTTGTGGTTCTCTATGTGCATGCAGGATAGATAGTTAAGCTGATAGCATGAGATGTAAGTTTGAGGTCCATTTTCCTTGCGTCGTGATGCGGTCAAACAAGTCCTTCAACATGCTCCAGCTTTTCTTGAGAAGAGTTTCACGAGGATCAAGTGTTGAATGCGAAGCTGTATATTTGTTGCATATGTTATCGTATAGCTGATATTTAGTGTGACAACTGACCCTGGAGAAGAGGAGAAAGAATCAGGGAAGAGAAAGCGAGTAGGGGCAGTGGGCATTGGGATGTGTTACTGTTGAGATGGACGCCTTAGCGGCCATATTGAGATCAGATATACAAATTTTTATACAAGTTCATATTATTATGTTGTATTGCGGTACCTTTGAACAGTAAATGTTCGTTGTGCCTATGGATTTGATTTTTCAAAGGAGCCAACTCTGAGAAATGGAAATCTTTGTGGTGTGGTTAACTATCTTGCTTGTTCACCTGCTTGAATACATTCAGATGTTTATATCTTTTTCTTTTTTTCGCTTTTATGCATAGAATTGAGTAGGGAAGTCATTTTGGTAATAGGCCATGGTCGATCTTCGGATCATGTTAAATGTAACAATCTTCTCCATATGATAGCTTGGAGCTGGTTATGTTTCCAGGATGACAAAACAAAGCCACATAGATATATCCTGTGGAGCATATATAGACTTGAACTTCTCATCCACAGGATATATCATTCCGATATGGGAATGAGGAACACATGCTTTAGTTTACGGAATTATACTGAGTAACAAATTTAGCGTACTTGAATAAATGATACTTGCAAATATGCTGCAAGAAACTAACAACAAAAGCAGAGCGCAGAAAAAACAGTGAAATTTTAAGAAGCGCTAGCCAACCCTCTGGAAACTGAAGCCTTCAGAGAGAGAGAAACTGGTGCATCTCCAACACAAATGATCTGCTTACTTTAGTAAATGCTTGTGTTTTCTTTCCACAATTCCATTTTGTTGTTGAGTGTAAACACGTGTGGTTGGTGCATTATTCCCTTGTAGTTAAAAAACTCCAAACAGTCCATACTATTAAATTCTGATCCATTGTGAGATCTAATTTCTCACTTTGCCTTGAAACTGAGCCTCTGCAAAGTTTATAAATGACTTAAGAAGGTTAAATGCGTTACTCTTGTGGGACATAAGGTGAACCCACGTTGCCCTAGAATAATCATCCACTATGGTCAAGAAATACTTGAACCCTTGATGAGTACTGTGGTGGTAAGGACCCCAAATATAACTATGCAGTGATTCCAATGCACCGGTACTTTTTATAGAACTATTAGGGAAAGGTAACCCGTGTTGCTTTGCCTTGGCGCACACAGAGCATGCTTGTAATGTATCATTACCTAGGAATGAAAATGGATCTATGCATCTTATTTGTCTAGAATGCATATGTCCTAATCTTTGATGCCAAATCTCTAAGTCAGATATAGATGACAGTCCAGCAAAAGTAAGAGGGCTTTTACTTTCTATGTTACTTATTTCCTGAGGTATCATTCTTGTCACATGATAAAGTCCTTCCATGTGTTTACCAAGAACCTCTTGCCTCCTCATCGAAGGAACCTGGAGGAGACAAGTTTTAGAGTCAAATATCACTTGTCCTGATGTTTGATTAATTAGCTTACTAACAGAGAGCAAATTAAATTGATACTCAGGAACGTGTAAAACCTTCTCTGAGATGATTTCAGGAGTTAAAACAATCGATCCTTTGTGAAGGACCTGTACTCGTTTTCCATTTGGCATTGTTATAAAACAAGCCATTGTAACTGGTTAATAAGTCTGAAATAAACCTAGGTCTGAAGTTATATGGTCACTTGCACCACTATCTAAAATCCACTTATGACCGTTATTCATAGTTAAGAGGCAAATTTCATTACCTGCAAGCATAGAACTCCCATATGACCTTTCTGGTTTACTCCACTTGTTGCATCTTGAGCATTCAACTTCCCAAATAGACTCATAAGCTGGCTTATCTGATCTTTGTTAAGACCTCCTGCGCCTCTTCCAGATCCTATTCCACTCTCCTGGCCTTCCACAGCATTGTGAGAGTCCTTATCGTCAATTGTTGTTGATCCATCCTCAGATCCATAGTGCATATTTGCTGCCATCCTTTTTGCTTTCGAATTCCCACTTGGGTTTCCATGGAGTTTGTTGCACTTCTCTATGCCATGACCTTGTTTCTTGCAGTACCTGCAGAACAGCTGTGACCTTTTCTCCATTGCTTGTCCAGTACTATTTTCTTTTCCTTGTGTTCTTTGAACTCTCTCATTGTTGCTGTGCATTGCTGCTGATTCAGGTTGGATGAAAGGAACATTGTAGACATCTCTCTGTTTCTCCTCTTGCAGGATTAGTTGGTATGCTTGAGAAACTGAGGGTAAAGGGCTTATCATCAGAATATTTCCCCTAATGTTCCTATACGAATCATTCAAGCCCATCAAGAATTGCATCAACTTTTGATTTTGGAGAAGTGATGTCAAGTCCTTTGTAGACCCACATGTACACGGTGGAATCTTGATTAGAGCTGCATACTCGTCCCGTAGACGCTTAATTTTGGTAAAGTATGCAGACACTGAAAGATTTCCCTGACTTATTTGACATAGATCCCTTTGTACCTGAAAAATCCTTGCCCCGTTCGCCTTTTCAAACCTTTCCTCGAGTTCATCCCATATTTCTGAGGCTGTCTCACAGTAGATGATGCTCTCACCAATATCATTACTCACAGAATGTAAGAGCCAAGAGATCATCATGTTGTTACACCTCTCCTATTGAGGTAGCTGAACTGAATCCACATCTGGCTTCTTGGTTGAACCCTTCACAAACCCTACCTTATTCTTGGCTAGTAAAGAGACCTCCACCGCACGTCATCAATGAGCGTAGTTTTCACCATCGAGTGGCTTGCTTGCCAAGGCACAGTTGGGGTGATCTGAATGGTGCAAGTACAATTCATGTTATGGATCCATCGTGCTTTTAACTAAAAACGATTCGTCGATGTATTCGTTGGGGGATCTACTTGTTCTGCCATTGATGAACGAAATCACTGATCAATCAATCACTTGTTGAAGTGAATCAAAAAACCTAGCGCTCTATTACCATGTTGATCTTCAACATCGAAGACGAAACATCATCATCAATCACAGGCAACAAGAACCCTAATAAGAAAAGGGGAATATTTTCTTGGAGAGAGAAGCCGAGTAGAGAGAGAAAGAGATTGGACAAATCAGCATTTATTTTCTCACCAATTCGTCAACATAATACAACTCATCATCCTTTTATACTATCTTAGACAAATTTACTAAAATGCCCCTTGTTAATAACTAAAGGAAAGCTTCCTTTTATATTTTCCTAATTCTACCATCGATGCATATACACATATCATATATCATACTCCATACAATTCAAGATATAAATATGACAATCGACATATAAAACTCATACATAGCCCTTTACAGTCTCTTATAGGGGGTAATGGATTCTTCGATATAAAATAATATGACAGAAGGGTGGATGATGATATTAATAATGAAAACGTGCATATGAGAAAGGGTATAGAGATGAGAAATGCTTTTGTACACGATATGTAAGGAGATGACCAATGCATGTAAGGTTTTCGACAAAATGTATGCGATACATGAGATAGCCTAGTCATACAATATGAAGTTCTATATGCTTTTAAACTGTATTTTTTCTATTTTGTACCACAGTGGAACACATATGTGCTATGGCTTGAACATTATTTTATGAATTTTGAGATAACTTTATACGTACTGAATTTTGATATACCGTGGATCGAGTATTCTGATTATCTTGTTTGTATTCAACCATTACATTATATTAATTGATCTACAGGATCGAGTATCAAATGGAGTCAAAATTACTATATCGATAAAATGCTATGTTGATTATCCTAAAATGCTACGTCCAAGAGAATGCATAGGACGGGATGGTTCAGTATTGGACCGTTTCTCGTCCCGTCCCAACTTTTCCGCTTTCTAAAAAGGGCTCGTTTCTGTCCCATCCCGAATTTCTGGTATCGGGTTCCCAATTTTTTAGTATTAGAAATCTGGTATCTCGGTATCGATCGAAACGAAAAATATATGTGTTACTAAATTATATTCTTGAACCTTTGACGTTATTTTTTATTTTTTTCACTCTAGCAAAGCATCTTACGTTTATTACAAAACAAATGTTGACATGTAATAACAATATATAGAGATAAGAAAAGAAAACAATTCAATATATATCCACAATTTTTGAAGACAAGAGGTTGTTTATGTATAGAATTAAGTTATGTCATCAAGATATGTCCTCATAAAATGATCTATCTGTGTAAAGAAAAATTGAGTTTGATCCTTAATAATAATCCTTACACCTTGAAGCAAACATGTCTTAAAGTTTAAAACATGTATGTTTCTTATAAGTTTGATACAATAATAACACATCATAACAAAATTGGTCCGATATGGGAAAAACCGGTTCGATTTCTAAAAAAATTCTCGTATCGTACCAACTTTCCGATACCATGTGACACTTGTTCCGATACCGATTGAACTCAACCCGTGCGAGTCCGATATGGTCCGGTATCTCCCAGTTTTGGTCCGATCCGATATGGTCGGGAATTTTGTGCTCACTCCTAGCTACGTCTATTATCATAAATTGCTCTTTTCATATTTATAAGCTGGTATGTTGTTATGTAAACTATTATTGGTGACAGATTGATGTTGTTATGTAAACTGTTATATATAGTATATGAATTGTTGTTTTGGTTGCATGAACTGTTGAGCTTGGGATGTATTCAAGAACTTCGTGTAAATATGTGTGAATCGGTGATGTGGCTATGCAAACTGTTTTTTTTTATTTTACTAAATGAATTGTTGTTATTGTTAAATGAATTGGTGTTCGTGTTATGTATGAATTGACGTTTTTGGTGTATAAACTGTTGTTTATGTTATGTTTGAACTGACATTTTGGATGTATGGACTGTTATTCGTGTTATGTATGAGCTGACGTTTTGGGTATATGAACTACTGCTTGTGTTATGTATAAACTGGCGTTTTGGGTCTATGTACTGTTGTTCATGTTATGCTTGAACTGACGTTTTGGGTTTATGAATTGTTATTCGTGTTATGTATGAACTGACGTAAAAGTGTTATGATATTAAAACAGTGCATAATAAGAAGAAATTGTCAAACGTCTCGAAACCCTGGGGCGGGAGATTCAATTAACCGAGATTTAGAAGCTGAGATTTCACCCGACCATCAATAGGTTTGGCCAGAGCATTTATAACACGACCAAAATAAGACTCACTCACCAGTATCACATTACATAATATGAGTATTATATAATTGATACATGAGATAATCTTCACACATGAGTGTCACTTGTGTATTTCACTTGAATATTTTGTATAGCTGATTGTGGGTTGTCGCATAGAAGTACAAAGTTGAACATCATTATAAGATATTAAGACATCATATTGTTTCATAGAAGTTTAATCATACATGAAGATAAAGTTCATATAATTGTTTGATCTAACTAAAGAGTTTACATTTTTCATAGTTGGTTTGTCTCATATTAAGACAAAATTATGCATCACAACCAATGCATCTTGTTTAATAACTTCTTTCTAGTACTATTCAAACTACATTGATGTAGATATGTGAGAGTCATAGTTAGACATACAATAAAGGTTGATATTAATTCTACGTTATATCATTTTAGACACTGGTTTAAACATTGTGGATTTTCACCTAAAATACAATATGAACTGTGTTTTATTAAAGCGTAAACAACCATGTTATTTATATGAAGTATAATGGGATCAATATGAACAGCACATATTTATGGATGATCGAAATCAGATTATGGTTTAAAATCATTACATGAGTTGGAAAGATCATAATTATGTAACAATTTGATGATTTAAACAAGAATAACAACCAATGAGTTAGTATTAGATGTATGTTGATTGTTAATTGTAAACTACAAAATATAAATTGTCTTTTTTATATTGATGAACTGTATTATTTGGATCTATCAACTGTCTCTTTTTAGTGAGCGAACTCATTCAGCTGTATGTGTGGACTTTCTCTCTTCAGCGGGTAAACTATATTATTTGATTGTATGAACTGATTGTGTGAACTGCTTTTTCATAATACTATGAACTCCTTCTTCACTTAATTATATACGGCTAAAATGACAAATTATGATCTTTAAACCCTAAACTGCTAAAAGATGAACTGTAAATGACACAAAACCTAGAAATCATTGGTCAATAAATCATGAATTGCCTATATATACACAATTAACCATGAATTAGGTTTTGATAGTCCGTAATCACCATTTTGAAATCAAAGTCTCCATTGAGTATCAAAGTACATCACTTGAACACCAACAACAACAAAATACATCATTTGAACACCTAACCATCATCTAAGACAAAACAAAAAAAAAAAAAAGACTACAATAATGAACCATTGCAATTCTTCGAATCTCCTTATGCATCACTTGGACAACAAAAGCCAGAGCTCCGACAATCGATGAAGCAACAACATTCATCTTCAAAAGACCAACAACCACCTCCAGTGTCTTCATCCTTTCCCCAATTCTTGAGCATTCACAACGACAACCTAATTGTACATTATTCATCAAAGCAGCAACTCTTGTTTCCACAACATCAATACCTCATTGATGCAGCAATCCTACCTTTAAGTTTACACCAAGCAAAAAACCCGCAATCGTCATATTTAAAGTATAATTTTTCCCTTGAGTGCTCCTTTCCGATTGCACCATACATATTGAAGGAACCATCCTGCAACGAAAAATTTAAGAGATAATTGTCGATGCTGAATTTGTAGCATCTCTGAGAACAACATATTCTTTCAATATCTTACTCTTTCCATTATGAATGTGCAGTTCCTTCTTCTTTGTTTGTTAAATTTATATTATTAATCGATATAATTATATTTATTAAATTTTTAATCGTAAAATTTGATTATATATTTATCAACTTATAATATAGATTTATCAATTTATAATATCAATTTCTTAATTTATAATAGAAAAAATATAACTTATAATATTTGTTGGAGTCAGTACGCTACAGCGATTGTAGCCGTACACCGCAACAATTGCAGCCTTGACGCACTGTTAAAAGAATATGTTGCACTGTTAAGATGAAGGGAACAAATAGTGCACGAAAAATTAGTGATGGGTGCGAAAACAATTGGTGACTAGTGCATTTTTTTTTTTTGCTGCACCTGCACTAGTAACTGCACTTATTGTATTTCAAAACTCATCCTATTCGCGTAGAAATGTGAGTGATTATCATTCACGAGTACTGATATTTTGTAGCGATTACACAGAGGACCATAATATACCTCAGCATATGCCCATGTACCCTCACTTCATGCTCTTGTTTTCTCAAAATCTTGTGACATTACAACGAAAAATGAAAGGTTCCCTAAAAATACAGACACAGCGCGCCTCTCTTCTTTTCCATCCCAGCCTCAAATTGATAAATGGCAGATAAGGGAACTGCACACCAAGAAAAGAAAGATTTTTCTTTTTATTTTTTTCATTTTTGTGTGGGCAATTTTCTGCCACCCGTATCTCTCAGATTCAGTAATCTCCTCTTGTTCATCAGTCACACAATCAGTCACCCACAAATGCCCAAAAACCCAACTCAAAAGCCCACTTGCTGTTTCTTAGGAAATGAGCCATTGCTTTTACATTTTCATCATTTAATGACCAAGCTGCAATTTTGATCATCTGGGAATGGTTTATTTGTGGTGAATTTGAAAAGGGCAGTTCAGGAATTGGGTGTTGAGGGATTTGGGTAATTGGGTATCAATGACAATGATGCCAGTGAGTTGCAGGAATACAGTTATGTGTAGAGTTGGGTTTGATGCGATTGCTTGTGGGTGTTCTTCAAATGGGGTTTTTGATCAGTTTTCTGTAAAGGGTAGCTCAAATAGGGTGCAAAGGAGGTTTTTGGGTGGCCATGGAAGGAGGAAGTTGGGTTCTTTGTTGCGCGGCGTGGGGCGGTGTCGCGTTTTCTCAACAAAGACACCGGAGATTTTGCTCAATGGTATTGGTTGGATGCCTGATGTTTACCTGAGTTTGAGCTGAAAATGAAATTGACTTGATTGTTGTTTGTGCTTTAGTTTAGTTCAAGTTGTGGATTCATTGGTGATGTTTTTGTTTCGTGTTAGGGATTATTGAAGGTTCTCCTAGCCCGGTTTTGGAGGTGTTGAGGGAGAAAAGCAGTCCTATTTCATTGACAAATGTGTTTGAAGTTGTTGCTGATGATCTGCTGACTTTGAACAAAAATCTTCAGAATGTGAGTGTACTTTTGACTAACATGTTCTTTTTTCCACTGTTTTTTGAATGACTGCTGTTGTTTGATTGGGTTTGTATTAGCTTTTAGGTGAGAATATGAGGTTGATTATTGTTGTGGGTAGAAAGGTGGTCGTTGTATTTGGTTAAATTTGTGCTGGAACTCGTCGAGAAAAGTCTCAACTATTGTAGTTTGGCTGCTCATGGTTAAGCAAGCTTGTAGCTTGAGGCAGACAAAAGCTATAGATACAACTAGTATTCTCTGTTGCCTAACTTTTTTGCTAAATTGTATGATGCCTTCCAAGTTATGCTGTCATGTTTTTCTATATGAGATAATAGCAATGTGCTTTTTTCATGCTTTTATATGATTACTTTTCTTGAGCACAAATTGTTTTGAAAAGGCTGGTTGCTTGGCGCACTTGCTTCAACAAAATTGAATGAAGCATGTGTCACCTACCGTTTGTCAAGACTGTATGGGATGGGAAATTGAGCAAGTTATGGAATGATCACTTTCTCCTTCTCAAGAGCCAGCCTTGTTCTGTATCATTCCAGAAAAGAACTTTCTTTTCCTCTACCTAATCTGGCGAGACAAGAAGAACAAGTCTTAGTAACAGATTAATGAAATTTTTACGTGTTAGCCGTAGGCTATCTGGCAGGCAATCCTCCCTCTCTTCAGAATTTGTTTGGACTGGGTAGGACGAGATAAGCTTCCTGACCTATCTGGTCCTTTTTTCCCTCTCTTGGTTCCTCTATGTGCATTCCACAAGAAGAAGGGCTGCCCTAAGTAAATGTTCCTGGGTTAAGAATTGACTAATGAGAGATCATCTTCAATCTACGGGAAGTCAGAACAACCAGTTTGCATAAGCAACTAGCAAAGCCCGACCTTTCTTACATTCTACTCTCAGTTCCATAGAGAGCAGGAAAACTCTTTGTTTTAATTAGATTGCGCATCTAAGTAATTTATTTGTTCCTCAAACTCGTAGAGAAGTAACACATGGGTACTTCCAATGAATAAGCAACTAGCCAAGCCTGACCTTTCTTACATTCTACTCTCACTTCCATAGAGAGCAGGAAAACTCTGTGTGTTAATTAGATTGTGCATCTAAGTAATTTATTTGTTCCTCAAACGCATAGAGAAGTAACACATGGTACTTCCGATGAATAAGCAACTAGCAAAGCCTGACCTTTCTTACATTCTACTCTCGCTTCCATTGAGAGCAGGAAAACTCTTTGTTTTAATTAGATTGTGCATCTAAGTAATTTATTTGTTCCTCAAACGCATAGAGAAGTAACACATGGGTACTTCCAATGAATATTAGCCTATTTCCACTATGAAGCTGAAGTCTGTCACTAGTGAATTTTTAGTTATCCAGTTTGTGTGATCACCATAGGTGCTGAAAACCCTTTTTTTTATTGCTTATCGTTAATAGTTAGGAGGTCTAATATAATGATGTCATTTGAGCATTGTGACTTGTGAGTTCTTGGTGATGCATTTTCTTAGGGATACTTAAATGCCTCCTCTGCGTCTGAAATGTCCATCTCTGCATCTGATTCTTGTATTTCTTATATTTTTCGCCCCTTCCAAATTTTATACAAAGGGAATCCGTTTTCAGTTGAATACTTGTTCTGGACTCTTTGGGCAATTCCACCCCCTCCTTTCAATGTTATAAACTTGTTATCTAATTCTAATGTCTCTTAGATTGTCGGAGCAGAAAACCCTGTTTTGATGTCCGCTGCTGAGCAGATTTTTGGTGCTGGAGGAAAGAGGATGAGACCAGCTTTAGTTTTTCTTGTGTCAAGAGCTACCACTGAGCTAGTAGGGCTGAAGTCAGTTATTTCTTCCGCTAATAAATTTCTATGTTGATATCTCACCTGAATATATGTGGAAATACCTTATGATAGTTTTGTGGCAGGGAACTTACCACAAAACATCGACGTTTGGCAGAAATCATAGAAATGATTCATACAGCAAGCTTGATCCATGATGATGTACTAGATGAGAGTGACATGCGCAGAGGTAGGAAGAAGCATCTCTTTTTGAATTGCCATTTTCATTATTGGATTCCGCATAGGTTTTATAGCACAGAAGAAGTGGAGGTCATTGCCTTTAAAATGTGGTGATCTTATCATTTGTAATGTGTGGTAGACATGATGCGTGTATATACATGTAATACACCCTCACATTGTTTAGTTTCCTCCTGGACTACTCACATAACTCATGGTCCTTTCTGGCAACTTTGCCTAGGCCCTTTTGACAGTAATGCATATGGTGGAATTAATGAAATATTGTGGCAAATTTTTGGCTCAGACGATATCAAAGGACTAGTTATTAACAGTTGGAAAGTTGATATCAGCTCAGCTTTTGTTTCTGTTTGATTACATGCATGTGTTTTGCTGCATGATTAACATTTGAATAGGCTTCTTAATTTGAGTTCCTGCTGCGACTATCCAGGGAAGGAAACAGTTCATCAATTATATGGAACAAGGGTGGCTGTACTGGCTGGGGATTTCATGTTTGCTCAATCGTCGTGGTATCTTGCAAACCTCGAAAACCTTGAAGTCATAAAGCTCATTAGCCAGGTACATGTGAAGCTGTTTCTTGTAACAATTTTTGTCCCAAATACTGGAAATTTGAACCCAAAAGAAATGTTTTTTAAAAAAATTACTGTGCCCCATAGAGCTGATCTCACACCTCAATTAGTCAACCACATCAATATTCTTTTCTCAAGCAAGAATTTTCTTTGTTGGCGGAGTTTTTAGCTCAACTGAAAACTGATGGAGGGAAGCTAGTTCCTTCAGTTACAACTATTAATTCCCAGGTCTCTGACCTCTAGTCGACCATAAATGTTGGATGCGTTTTCTTCAACAGCTTTAATGTTGATGTGGTACCGTCACTACTGTGCATCATGCTTGGGTCATGCGGAGATGTGCTTGAACAGAGTTTCTTATCATATGATTTCTGCTTCAAGGCAGATTGCCATGGGTTGATCGAAGCACAAACATTATGTAAACTTACTTAGGCTCTTACAAGCTCGAGCTGAAAGTATCTGGTAGAAAAATACTGGGAATGTTGTTGAGGTCATTGCTGATGCCTGTGAACGGTTCACAGAAATTTAGTCAGGATGTGGGCTACTGTTTAGATTCTGAAGTAAGTTCTCTTCATCCCCTGAGCAAAGTGTAAACGTTAAGGTACAAATGGACTTCATGTACCTTGTATCCCAAATCTGAGTTTCGAACATAGTGGGTTCATCAACATTTTATCCCTACAACATTGTTGTCTTAGCGTTGTAAGGGGAGTTCTAAGATACAAACGGTATCTTAGGCCTTTCGTTCAAAATTTGAGCTTTTAAAGCAACTGTAATCCTCGACATGAAATCGTGGGGAAAGAGTTCTCAAGCAATGCATCTTTTTATACTGCAGGAATTAAGTTGTTATAGACCTCATTGCCTCTTTTATTCTGGAGTCGACTGTTCCTTACATGCAATTTTTCTCAAGTGGTTTGGCAGGTTATTAAAGACTTTGCCAGTGGAGAGATAAAACAGGCATCGAGTTTGTTCGACTGTGATGTTGAACTGGATGATTACTTGCTCAAAAGTTATTATAAAACAGCTTCCTTGATCGCCGCTAGCACGAAAGGTGCTGCAATTTTCAGCAACGTGGATAGCAGCATCAGCACCCAGATGTTCGAATATGGCAAGAACCTTGGCCTCTCCTTCCAGATAGTAGACGACATACTAGACTTCACGCAGTCCGCCGAGCAGCTAGGAAAGCCAGCAGGTGCTGACTTGGTTAAAGGAAATCTTACCGCACCAGTCATCTATGCCTTAGAGAAAGCACCAAAGCTCAGAGAGATCATCGAATCTGAATTCTCGGAGACTGGTTCCCTCGATGAAGCTGTTGAGTTGGTGAAGGCTTGTGGGGGCATTGACAGGGCTCGTGGTTTGGCGAAAGAGAAGGCTTACAATGCTCTCACAAACCTCAAATGCCTTCCTCAGAGCAAGTATAAGACAGAGCTGGAGAGAATGGTGTTGTTCAACCTTGAAAGAATCGAGTAAATAGGGATGTGATGCTGCAATATTTTGAGCGCATCACCTCGTCATGTTGTTTCTCTCCATCATCTTCCTGAGTATTACTGATCTTGCCCACTGAAAAGAGTTATAGCTGCTGTATGTATATTGATCATTGATTAAAGGAGCTTGAACAGAGGCTTGCTATGATGGATCTGCTGCATCGTATGCGAGCGGATGAGCATGATGTTGTATACTAGATGATTGAAGCTACACACAATGTGGATGTAATAAACGATTGGCAAAATGTGGGTGTAATAAACGATTTGCATAATGTGCATGCAATATATTCTTTGCTACAGTGATCTTTGTGGTGAAGTGATATCTTAGGTTTTACTCGCCATGTTAGTCAGGGAATTATGCTTTTTCCTCATGAAATCATACTTCAAAGGAACTTATGATTTGAGTACATCAGGTCAACAAATAACGAGTGCCAAATCGATCCGCTGCCATCTTGGACTCGGTAGAAATGCGTGTGAACTCTAGCCTTTAGTTTCTCTCCATTCTTTTGTCTTTCTTTAATGTGCATCATCGTGAATGCTAGGATCAGAAAACTCTGGATACTTCAGCCTAATGTATGGTCGCAGTCCGCCTATCTACGATGATCTTTATTCATGCTCATTTGATCTTGCGAACTTCCCTGGCCATGTTTGCAATGGCTGGCTATCAAATAAAGCACTTTGTGGCAATGCTGGTGCGCACCAAACTTTGGTCATGTAAAGTAGAAAGACATGAGACAAGCTGCTATATGAAGTCCTGCACCCTGTTGGCATCCTTATTCATCTCATTCGCCTTTTCGAAGACAAGCATTGCTACAATTTGAGAGCAAATGCATCATATACGCAAGTAGAGATTGATAATCAAAGTCGGTCTTCACAATGACCCTTTACACATCCTAAGTGGAGTCGTCCATCTGGTATATGAACCACTCAAAGAATTTTACCCAATGTTCTTCAGTTGAGAAAAAAAGATTATCTAACAAGTCATTACGATATAATATCATTTATATCGTCCAACCACAGTAAGACTGTTGTCTCAGTATCATTGTGATATAAACAAAGGTTAACAGAAATATTGGACCAAGATATACAACAGGCCCAATCGCTCAATTCAATGCTATCACAGAAACTCAGACTCCAACAATGGCGCTCGACGGCGAAGAACGTCGCCGACCGCGCCCTCATCGTAGCCAAATTCCTCTGTTTCCTCCACATCGCCGACAACTACCTCTGCGCTCCCACTTTGGTGCAATCACCATCTCCAAAACTGTCTTTTTTGTTCAATTGTTCGATTATTTGATTGTACGATTCGCGATTGTTTTGATCGATTGATCGATCGATTTGGGCAGGTTCATGGGCCGAGTATGCTGCCGACGCTGAACATGAGAGGCGACGTGGTGTTGACGGAGCGGGTGTCACATAGGATTGGAAATGTTGGCGTTGGTGATGTGGTGTTGGTTGTTTCGCCTGAAAACCCTAGGAAGATGATCACGAAGAGGGTCGTGGCGAGAGAAGGGGATCGTGTTTCGGTTGTCGGGGATGGAATTTGGGGAGATGTTTCGAGGAGCTTCGTGGTATGTTATTGTGTTTGGGATTGTTCATTGTTGTTTTGGATTGTTTGTGGTTACTTTGTTGCTTTATGTTGGTTTAGAAGTAGATGGAATTTCCATGTTATGGTGCTCTGATTCTATTATAGGGGAAACTGAATCCGATGCTCCGATTCAGGCTGAATATGCCAGGATTTTGATGCAATCAAAATTCTAGGTTTCTTGTTTGCTTTGTTTAGCTATTTGTGTGAGGAGGCATCTGTTGCATGATTTTAACCATTGGGATTTAGTCGAGTTGGTTTATGCTAGGTGTTGGGAGGCAAGTTCTTATAAGTGTGCTTTTGGCGTCATGTTACTGGCATTGTGATCGAGTGGTGGATAAATAGGTGTGATTTATGGCCACTTAATTGGAAGAAATTGATGATATATCTAATGCAAGAATATTGAGACCGAAAACTATGTTACTTGGTATCAAATTAAAATGCTTGTATCTGGATAATGGTGTATGGATGGGATCTTTTCTTGAAGGCCAAGTCTAAAGTGGAATGGCTGGATCGATGTCCAAAGAATCTTCAGATTGCTTGATTCTTGTTCTGCATGACATTTTATGTTCTGTTGTATGCTAGCTTTTTTTTCCAAGGTCCATCCATTGTGTCAGGGTTCATGCGAGTCAAGAACCATTTTTGGTCAGTGCAAGAGCCGAAACTTTTTGTGGGATTGTACTTGCACAACTTCAATGTATTAAGAACATTATTCATCCTGTACATTTCCTAAATTGCGCAAGGTGTTTCCTGCTTTGGTTTCTGCTGCTCTAAAAAAATTTGTTCGGAAACATAAACTCAATGTTGAAGATTCATGTACTCGTTCATTTTAATCTGTCAAATAAACGTGAGGAGCTGCAAGATTTTGTCTCATGTGTTTTAGCTTTATTAAAATTCCATGTGCCTGTTGGTGTTGTTTACGATGACTTTTGCTTCTATCAGGTTCTGAAAGGGCATGTTTGGGTTCAAGGAGATAACCCCTATCAATCAAGAGACTCTCGGATTTTTGGACCTGTTCCATATGGTCTTATTAAAGGAAGAGTCTTTCTCAGGGTGAATGCCTCTCTTTCCTGCTTCGTTCTCTAACTTTTTTGCTCCTTTTTGTGGGCCAGCTTCTAGAATCAGAGTCTATTAGGGGTGCGAATTCCATAGAATCTCAATAAGAATCTAATCGAACTAGAAGACACATTTAAAACATATTGATTCCTTTACTTCATGGCAGTGATACTGTGATAATATATAAATTAGCTTGTTATCATATGTTCGCTATTTAAAACATAGCATGCCAACATGACCACTTCTGAAGTCATTGGTATTAGTGTCTCTTGTGTAATCTCTATGTATGTTGGTTTTGTTAAGTTTACACTAAAAGAAATCTAATAGAAAGTTCCTTCACTGGGCATGTAGATGGATTGTTTACATAGTCGTGTATATCTCTTTCGAATAGATATTGAATTCTTCTCCTTATCGTAATAATATTTGTCCAATTTCTTAATTTATGAATTTTCATATTTCAATCAATTAATGAATAAGAATATGCTTAATTGGTGTATAACTTACATGAGGCACTGTTCTGATTGTGCCTGAACAATGTCTGAGCCAATTTTATTCTAATAATTAAGGGTTCTATTTGAAAATCATGCCAAAAATAAGCAAGGCAATATCCCTTCTTTTGTGTCTTCAGTTCTCCTTTGCACTCTCGAGTTGTCTAGATTCCAGCTCGGCCTTGATGATTATTTGTTAGGAATATAAAAGCTTAAAACCTTTCCTGTGCCTGTTTCATGTAGGTGTGGCCACTTGATGAATTTGGATCATTGTGACAACTACAGTGTCGGCTGCTGATGACTTTATCCTTCTTCGATGTGGCACTACATTAACTGCTATCCCAGCAATAGAACCTCTCTCGGCTGGGCAACAACTGCTAATAACTCTACGCCAGAAATATCATCTCTCAAGTATTCGAGAAGGAGAACAGATCTATGCTCCCCAACTATGGGCGTCATGCTTTTGAGTTTGCTCTTTCAGCAATTGTATCTTCTATTTTTGCATGTATGACAGGGTTCGCTAAGTGAAGGACTTGTTGTCAGTCGAGAAACTGAAACCTTATGGAGCACATATCCTTTGTAGGGAAAGTCAGTCATACAAATTCGGTGCTGGGGATGCCACAACGTGGTAACCACCAGGACTCTTGTGGTATTTGAGAATACTGATGCTGTTAGACTTATGATACTCGTGCTCGAGGTGTTTGGGTACGATACTCATTTGACTGACTTTATTGGTCTCTGTATTCGTGCCTAGATGTGTCATTGTATCATATGTGTCATTTGACTGACGTTGGAATATGGCTCCTGGTGCATTTTACCTGGTGTCTTAGCAACTTCGGCCGTCCAGATGGGAATTTAATTTGTAAGCCTATTAAAAAGGTTTTTAGAGCATTGTATTTTCAATTTGATGCCATGATTTCAGATTGATTAATCCTCAAACATGTGGGAATCATGCTCTGGACGATCCTATTTGTTCTGAAAAATAACCATAAGAGAAGTTCGGTTGGGAAGATTGTTGTGTTTTTTAGGACTTGGTTTGTTGATCAGCGAGACTTTTCATTCCTCAATCTCGGGCGTGTTGGGGAGAGATGAATAAAACAGTATTGTATGGTGACCGTGCAGATTACATATTTTTCTGGATTTGTAGATTGAAGATAATAGATGAAGAGAATTGATAATAAGCAACATAAGAATTAACCTGGAAAACACGAATATGAGGAGAAAAATCCACAATATATATATCACAAATCGTGATAATAAAATATTATGTGAAAAAAACATTACAAAAGAGGAATAATAGATTCATTAAAAAATGATTTAAAAAATCTAATCATTGCGGACAAGGCCTGAAGCACGGCCAGTGCGCCTCGTTAGGCGTACGGACGCACGGCCTCCAGTCCGTGTTTAGGGAATCTAGGAATTCAGGACGCATGGCGACCTGCCGCATGGCCCATGCTTGAGGCCTCAACTTAATTTTCACTCCTTTCAAAGCCATTTTCTTCGCATAACAACATAGGAATGTGACTATATCATATCAGATATCCGTTTGGGATAGGGGGCGTTGCCCTTGCACCCGCGTCTGCTCACCGGGAGCAGAACCCTCGTACGGACCGCATAGCGCAAATCAGTTGACAACGCGAAGCAGTCGACAGCCGCATAGCAACAAAAACTAGATGCATATTAATCTGTGATCAATAATATTGTGAGCTGCTCCGAGCTTCTCATGGATAACAATAATATCAAACACAACTAGATCTTGAATGGAAGCCGATGAAGTATGATAGGAGCACCAAACTTGGGTTGCAGAAGTGGAGCAGTCTGCGGGGCATGAGTATATGTTGACGACTGTCTAAAAGAGAAACACTGCAAGATCATTGCCAACGCCAGCTTTGCCTCGACCATGGCGAAGTTTTGTCCGAGGCAGATGCGAGGGCCCCAACCAAATGGGAAGAACGACTTGTTTCCTTTTGAGGCGTTTAAGATCCCTTCGGAGAATCTTTCTGGTTTGAATTCCTTCGCATCATCACCCATAGTTGATTATCTTGGTGGGCAACGAGAACCAACAAACTGAGAAAAGTGCCTCTGGGTAGATACAAGTCGCCTAGCTTTGTGTCTTTGGGTATTGTGCGATGAACTTGCACAACTGGATATAGCCTGAGAACCTCCTGTAATATCATGGTAACCTGGGAGCAAATATTGAAGAAATATATGTAGTTAAACTAGGGGTTCCTTTATTGTGGAACATGATTGCACTATCTTTCTGATACGTACACGATAATTGGTCGGAAATATGAGTATGTCTTTGATTTACTAAAAGGAATGCAAAGCTTACTGTTTTAAGTTGGCTTAAGCCATCAAAGTCCGGCTTGTTGTTCCCGAATATCTTCACCACCTCTTGTTGCGCTCTTTCTTGCCAATCATGGTGCTTGCTCAACGTTAGGATTGTCCATACTAACAGAGACGCTGTGGTCTCTTGTCCAGCGAAGTAGAACAGCTTGCATTCGCCAATAATCTCTTCGATAGTGATTCTGTTAGGTCCTTCTCTATCATCCCTTTCTTCTCTCAAACCAGAGTCCATCAGCATACCTAACAGGTCATCCTTGGCAGCACCTCCGGCCTCCATTTCCTTCATTCTCTTTTCTATCATGCCTTTCAATAAACTCTGTATTTCGCTGTTGGTTACCTTGATCGTCCTATTTAGCTCTGTTGGTAGATGTCTGCACACCATCGAAACTTGTCCAATTATGTCATGTGTTCTATGAGCAAGTTAGTAAGATACAGAAACATCGCATATTAAAGATAATCATGTGTGATCAAGAAACTATAGGAGTAATAATTGTCTGACAAATGGTTATAGTAGTACCACACATCTCATGTAAATTTCATATGAAGAATGTTTTGAGCTTGTCGACTACTTCATGTCCTCGACTGATGTGCGTTACGTTAAGTAAGTATTGAAGATATCTAATATTATGTAAACCGTGTTTGTGTTATTATGTAAAGAAAATGACAAAAAGGAGTAGAAAGTCGGTGGTGTTGTGGGTTTTTTTCCCGATACTTAAGTTTCTCACGTAAACTGACCTGTTGTGCATTGTTCCTTCTCTCGATCTAGTATCTCCAATCTTTTTAGAACGGATGACGAATCGAGGATGGCTCGGTATCCTTAGATGATAAGCGAGTGATTCATTTTGCAGCCAACAACAATGTTTTCGAATTAGCATCAGCCAGTTCTTACTAGAAAGGTGCCCATCTTGACAGGAAAAATAGACCTCCAAGGTCCAATAGACAACTCTCTTGATTCCAAAACTTGGTATGAGTTAGTTTTCTTAATAGGATAGTTGAGGTATCACCTTAGTAGTGTTCAGTCTGGATGAATACTACTTGATAGACAACTATCTTGATTCCAATAGTGACTCAGTCAGTCAGATGAAGATAATGACCCTTATGTGAGTGTTCGATCTGTATATTTGCTCTTCTATAAGTTCAAGCTTATTGAAAACTTCACAGTTAGCGCCAATGATTTGTAAGTTATAAACACCGTTGTGGCTACAAGTTACCAAAAAACCTACTCAGTACAAGTTGTTACCTGTATCCAGGGATGTAAACAAATTGACGGCTTTGCATGGTAACTTGGATCTGTTCTTTGGGGAGCTGAAAGATCCTCCTCCCTTCTTCATAGCTACTGCTAAATGCTGCTCGAGATATATATCTGCCGTTAGAGTAACAAGATATGGCCACACGTCTACCTCAACGGAGTCCACTTGGTCCGTCATCTTCTCCCATTTCGACATCATTTCTTCACAACTCTTGTAAAATGCAGGCAGCATCAGCTATATATATAACACATGAAACACGAACCATGAAAATTATCAGAGCCTCAAGTAGTTGAAGCTCATGGCATGTGTTTTAGAATTAATTTAGATAATGGACACGTATAAGTTGCTGATAGAATCACAGAGCACTTATGAAATTTTGTTTTGTAATGTTCAGATCGATTCATTATGGGAAAAGCATTGATTCACCGTCCCTCTCTTTTTGGTTTTATTTACTACCTAGCTAGACAGTTGACAGGAGTACCTTCAACTTCTCCATGTGGAAAGCAGGATTCAGCAATTTCCTATGATAAGCCCATTTTTTGCCTGCGTAGTGAGACCTGGGAAAAGGAGAGTGAATAATGGGTTCGATTTAATTTTTGGGAAGTTGTCCATCTTTTGTAGAACTTCTCGGATCAGCTGTGGCTCAGTAATGTTTACAATCGGCACAGGACCGACCCAATAGAATGACCTTTTTCCTGCAATGTATTCCATGGAAACCAACAATTAGCTTATATAATGCATACAAACTGACTAGTTTCTACATCGATATCTTCCATCAATATCCTGTACCGTGGTTCTCGACCGTGTGATGGAGAAAAGGGTCGACCATGTGAAAATGATCATGAGAAAATTTGATCATAGGCTTTAGACTTTTGTTCGCGGTTCATCCTGCTGCAATCTCTTGTGTCACCAAGCAGAAATCTGTAGGGATTGCCCGAGAAATCTTGCTGTCTGCGTGACAACTCCAGTTTTCTAGGACTCAACCATAGCCAGTTTAAGACCCGCAAGCTAGGGTAAAGAGTATGGAACAGAGTTTCGGGAATTAGAGGGGAATGGAATGCGATTATATATGTTGGAAATTGACGCATAGATTGGAGATGATTCCCCACCTACTGTTGGGGCCGTTTTTCAGCTTTGGGCTTGAAAAGGAAGAGACAGCGATGAGAAAGAATCATTTGTTTCTGATCCTACACGGTTAAAGATCACCAAGAAAAACCAGGACAAAATATTTGGACCATCAAGACCTAACTGGCTCATATGCAAATATGCAACAACAATGGTTCATTAATCAGACCTTTTCGCCAATGCACTTTCGAAAACAGTGCATAGTGTCATAGTGATAGCCTGGGCCTCTAGTAGTCGGATTACCTTCGAAATCTGTAACTTCTCCTACCATAACTACTTGCCATCTATGAAGCGATCAGCCGTGCTATACTTCTAAATGTTAAGTGGACTATATATTTCAAGACCAGTACATGACTTCCTGCTATTTGTCATAAATTCCTAGACCACACGCCAAACGACATACCAGTGTATAAACTTCTGACAACAATACTGTTATATAGTCTATTGATTTCATCAACAACAAAACTCATATACATCTGACCATGTTTTACACCAGGATATTGAAATATTACCCTCCCGAAGGTAAAAGCCAAGAGCAAAATGTCTATTACCATGATATTAACTGGAAAACTGAAGCTCCACACCTAACCTCAGATTTGCATTCTAAACACAAGAGTAAGGGTAGATGGATGCCGAGACCTACGTGCTTGGATTTTTAATCTTAACAATCGATCATGTTGAAAAGTTTCACATAGATGTTTGATGCTGCTAACAGAACTTTCATTATTTCAACGTTCTTGTCAATCAAACTTGAGTATTAGTATGTTGCATTGTGATTCATATGACTACATGCATCACACACACAAAAAGCTAGGAAATAAGAAGGCAATCTTTCTTGCAGCATATAAGCATCGATCTCCTGATGTTATATATTTCATATAAATCAATGGCACAGGATACCACCGTGTCTTCAACTGTATGCAGGCGCATCCAGCGTTCCAACATAGATCATTTGTCAGGCAAGTTACATAAGCATAATCATAGGCATGGTAATGAGATTATAATCACAAGAAACAGAGAAAACAATAGCGGATTTGGCCTCGCAATTCTAAAAGATGTCATATCATGACACTGGTATCACGCTGAGAGTACGTATCATGCTTAGTAGGTTGAATCCAAGTACAATTTTGAAGCTCTGTTGAAAAATAAAAACCTTCTACTGGACTATCACTTTCAGATGAGTGAAACTTGCGGGTGATGAGTGAATAATAGAGAATCCCTCTACCATGGAGTCTAGAAAAATAGATCCTATTTTCCAGCTCTGGCTTTGGTGCTACGGGAGAGAAAGTTGAAGTTAGACTCACAAAAAGCACATGCTTACCGACATCCGTAACTTCGATCCAATTGTTCTTGGGATGGGATGATTGAACTTGAAAACTCGAACCCACACTCCAACACGACCGACCAAAACAGACGTAACCAAGGAAGAATGATCTGTGTACCTTCGGCGGGCTAGGTATGACCTCCCAACTGAGATAATCCCTTGCCAACTTAACAACCCCAAGTTGGGCGAACCGCCCAAGACATAAAAAGCCCCCTCATAGAATACTGGACAATTGTTAACTATTTTGAACTTTTCGGTTTCAAGGTAATTGTAGGACCACTCTTTATCTGCATACAGGAGCATCCTCACCAAAACCGGTAATAGGATCGAAGAAGTGATAGCAGTAGTCTCCATGGAGTAGAACATGCCAACGATTTTTCGAATAGCTGATTTTACCGCCAACCCATGCTTGTGGAACTTTATCAGAAAATGATCACTCTGGCTCGGATCCACGAGATTAAAAACGGTATCATCATTCTTGAAGAATGAAGAACAACAAAAATGGAAACCGATCACCATGTTGTCCTAGCTTGATAGGGAGGGGAGCAGCATAATGAAACTCCATGCAAAAGAACAAAACCTCAAGTAATCACGAGGCTCTAAACGCTTTGCGATTGATCCAATAGGAAGATGTTCACTTTGGGTTTAAGCAAAGCGTTTAGAGCTTTGGAAGCTTGCCGAAATTTGATTCCTGTCGCTGATGCTGTTCACTCCAACATATGGACCTTTTAATAACAACAGGAAGATGTTCACTTTGTTGTATCTCACGTTGCCACTGAACTTCTTGTCCTTCACATGAGCTGCAATACCATAGATAGAGTTAATTCCGATGAAATATTCCATTCAATGAACCAAAGCTGAAACCTACTACAACAATTTTCTCACTGATAAAGATCTAACTCGCTGGATATCAATAATTTTACTAGCTACTCCTTATGGAGAGAACATTAGGACGTTGGATATATATTGTAAGGCCCTGGAAATTCTCATCCAATACCTGCTTGACACACGGCGTTATCATCACTCTAAATAGGTTCTCGAAGTAAAGCGACAAGAAAATAGGAGGTTTAGATATAGAACATAGGAACATACATGAATACATCCAAACTTGATTTAATATAGGAACATCGGTCCATCAGGATTTTTATGTCACTTGATTTAATATTTATAGACATTTTACGTGTTAATGACGTGGGAAGAGTTAACACAGGATTTGTCACCTAGTATGATCATTCTAGGGACAACTAACAAGCTTAATTGTTCTCTACAGTAGATCTCAGGAAGGTAATTTATTTACCCAAACACGGCCTTGTCGTTGCGTGCACGCGAAGAAAATTTATCCCCCTAACTAGTCATGTAAGGCGTAACTGTCCCAGTCATTTATTTCATCGATTTTTCAGGAATCAGGATGCTTGGGAATGAATAACAATTTGATTCCATATATAGCGGGTGACTATCATGACGTTCATGTTATGTTTTCATGTCACAACTTTATAACGTTGCATGTATTATTTTACGTTACAAGTATTAGGCACACAGGTAGTCACACATTGCATCGGAAGCAAGCATATCATGTCGTCGTGAATATTTAAAGTATTCTATAGTATTCTACATGTTGCATCGTTACCTTATATTATACGATTTAATTATCTCATGCAAACACGCGCCAATTAAATATTTAATTTAATTGATAGGTATACATGTATCAAACATCAATTAAATATTTATAATTTAATTGATCAGGCAATTTAAATAAATCTTGGACAGGCAACATGCATCAATTAAATATTATAATTAAATATTATAAATTAATTGATAATTGATAGGCAAAAATACAATTCAAGCAAACATGTTCAATCAATAATTATTTTAATTACTATGTATTTAGGTGATAAAGCAAATTTAAGCAAACAAGTATGCACACAAAATTTAATTAATTAACAATCAGGAATGAAATCAACTCGTACGCTCACTCCTGCTCCTTATTGTTCCTCGTACCTATAATTGTAGCATATTAACATAAGTACACAAACGCATGGTTAAACAAAACATACGCATATAATAGTATACAACTTTAGTACACACCACTATATTAACCATATTATATACACTATTATATATTAATAACTACATATAGTGGGATTAGTCTTCTTTCGACACAAAACGAGAACAGGTAACTCAAAAGCAAGGAACCAGGTTCAGGCCAAGGAAAGGGAAAGCGTGACGATGGGTGAGGATCGGCCGTCGGTGCTCGGGGAAGCTTCGGTGAGGCTGGGCGAGATCAAGGAAGGCCGGGGACGAGGGTTTGGGTCGTCGCCGCATGAAGGGGCCTCGGGGTTAAGGTTTCCAGGGACGGGGGTGGTCTTAGACGGACGGGAGAAGGTCGACGGTGGCGGCTATGGCCGGAATCCGGCCCGGCAGCTAGGTTTGGGTAAAACAACTCTGAAAGAAAACAATAAGGGAGGAGACGACCACCTACTGGGCGAAGGTCAAACTATTTTCCTTTTCCAGAACATCTGTATTTATAGGAGTAAAATATATAGAGATTTTGTATATCGAAAATTGAGTAAAAGATATAATATTTATCCTCTTACTCAAATTTAATCCTTAAATCGATTATATCCTTTATGATTTTTTAAAAATTAAATTCAAAATTTGGAGATATTACATATATATTTGTAGAAGAGTGATTGTGAGGAAAGGGTTTTTTTTTCATGTGGTAGTGTAATGTAATACCCCCTCAGTCTTTTAAAGGTTTTCTACAGAACTAGCACATTTTTCTCCTTGCTTGATACGAGCGAGTTGAGTGACTATAAATGATATTGCAATAGAGTCAACAGAAACTGTCAGTTTCCAACAAGAGCTACATGAAGTGGCTCTAATTTTGGAGGATACTTGAGGCCAACTTAGTTTTCTATTTGTTCATGTGAGGCTCGTAATATTTTTATTTGACCAATTTATATCATGCATGTCTTATTATGTCATAATAATCACAATCTCACACTAATTAAGTCAATGATTGCTATAAAAACCTTGATAAAATTTACATATTCATAAGTATTTTCTATAGTATTGTTTACAATCTTAGTTACCAATCAGTTTTTAGTTCATTATTATTGCAATTATCCTCACGTCTTGAAATGGTATTTTGATTATGAATCATTCATGAGTCGTTCATAATTGAGCTTAATTTCATACATATTGCATCTTCTCTCCGTGGGATCGACCCCTTACTTGTCATATTTACTGTTATATATTTAAGTGGGGGATATTAATTTTGCGTGCGCGCGTTAGACAACAAGCAT
>JAOVYX010015706.1:0-26928 GCA_035668315.1 Drosera spatulata | reverse complement strand
TCAGTGTCCGAGGGATTAATCGAGGTGCGCGCGAGCTGACCCGGACACACTCGTCATAAAAAAAAAAAAATAGAGACCAACCAATCGCTGATTAGCGCCTGCAATAAAGTGATCGCAGTAGACCTTTTGCGGACTGAAAAAAAAAATGTAAATCGCTAATCAATGATCAGACCGTTCCTGCTTTTTCGATTGTTATTTTGAGTTTCAAGGGAAAAAAACTCTAAAAAGCAGCATCGGAGGTTCTATATACATACATCAAAGGACCCCAACAAGTAGATTACAAGTTTCTGCACCCAACAATAGTCCAATTCATTAAAAAAATATGTCCAACTCCAAAAACTTTTCGTCGACATGTCAAAACATCATATCCAAACATCAATCCCCAAAAAGAAACTACGACGATTAAAATACGTGAGTATACTATACCGCATCGGGAGGTGATGGTGGAAAGATCCCAGGGTTCGTGCATAAGCAGGTCGATCAAACGGGTTCCCACCACATTGTGTGAGTTGCTGCGATAGACGTTCAACCAATTCCATCAAACTATCAACGTGTGAGGCTAAAGTCGCACTACTTTGTGTTACCTCGGCTAATCTGGCCTCCTATCGAGCGACTTGCCTACTCTCTGCAAAAGAAGTCGTCCTGCTACTCCGTATCGGACTTCTGCTCCACAAGCAACTGATCCATAAGTTGCCTCTCTACTACGGAGTATTGAGCCTGTAATTAAACAATTCTAAAATGAGAAACTTTTTTGATTAAAAACTTTCAATTATTAAGAAACCAAAAGAAAAAAAAATGCTACTCCTTCCGTCATAATTTACATGAAATCATTTGATTCAGCATGAAACTTTATATGTGTATTAATTTTTTATGAATTTTAGTAAAGAAGATTATTTTTTTTTTTTTATAGTGATAGAGGGGTTTATAGTAAAAGTTGAAAGAGGAGGTAGTAGAGTGCATTGTAGGAGACATTGATTGTATTGGTATTGTTTATGTGAAAAGTATACCAAAATTTTAAAAGTGGCAAGTAAATTGGAACAATTCAGTTTAAAAATATCGCCTGCATATTGGAACAAATGGAATACAGTCTAAAAAATATTCTCTCCGTCTCATTAACAAAGTAACAGTTTGACAGGGAGTGAGAATTTATGTGTATGTTGAATTTATAGAATTGATTTATTTGTCCTTTTGGTTTTGTGAGAGAGAGGAGTGAGAAAAACAAAATGAGAAGAAAAAATAGTGAAATGAGTTGATATAATATAAAATAAAATAATAAAGGTATTTTGATAGTTTTGTAGAAAAAAAAATTCAAATATGAAAGTCTGAATTGCATCTTTTATGGGACATCCACATTAGGAAAGTGTTGCATCTTTTGTGGGATAAAAGGAGTAACTAATTATCGTCTTTTGCTTAGATTTGTTATCGCACTACACCACCTCGTGTGGCTCTAAAACGCCTTTCTTCTTGTGTCTATACGAAAATGCCTTGATCATTTCTAGCAAGCACTTCGCTTAAAAATCCATCAGCATGCTGTTCATACATCCATGATTGAATTACACTCTCGATTTCTCCAAATCCATCAATTCAACATTATCAAATAAATAATATCAACTAAAACATTCATTCCATCAAAAACAAAAAAACTTAAAACTTAAAAGTAGAAACTAAAAAGTAAAAACAAAAAAAAAAAAAACGAAAACAATAACAGTAAATTATTTAAAACTACAAAAAAATTCAAAAAGATACATACGGAAAAATAATTCTAAAATCATACAACTCAAAAATGTGGAATTGCTTACACTTTCTGTTCCAACTGTAGGAACTGCTGAGGCACTCTGTATTAGAAATTGTAGTCTTTTGAAATTATTTTTCTGTGTGTATAATTTCGTAATTTTTTTCCAGTTTTTTTGTATTTTTTGATTAATTTCAATGAAAATGAAAACTAGATAAAAAAAAAACCCTAAGTTATAGATAAAATAAAGCAAAAAATAGGGAGAATTCTTCATACGTATTCCTATGGAGCATTAATGACCAGGAAGTACTCCACCTTATTTTTTTCCCAATATTTATTCAAATATTAATTCAAATAATTTTCATGTTGACAGAATTACACATCATATTGACTTTTCTAACAAAAATATCATTAATTATACAAGATATTAGTTTTCCTAAAAAAATTCAATTTCAAATCCAAATCTACGCCGACGAACTAACGACGATGACGAGGACGGATCGACGATGATGAGGACGGATCGACGATGACGAGCTAACGACGAACTCATGATGACGACGACAATGACGAAATGACGACGACAACGACGAAATGACGACGACAATGACAAACTCATGATGACGACGATGATGAAGATGATTATGATGAATTAACGATGACTACGACGACGACGAACTGAACGTTCATGTTCCCCCTCCTTCTTCAGCCGTTCTTCATAACGACAACGATGAATAGAGACAAAGAGGAAACTGATTTCTTGCACGATTAAAGAATCAAATCATATATAATTAAAAAAAAAAAAGATAAAGGGAAAGGTTGCAAATCAGGAAAGCACATATAGAAGAAGATTTTGTGATAAAAAAGGAAAGGGAGACGTTGAAAATCAGAAACGGATTGAATTTAAATAAAAAAGATAATGGGGTATTTCCGTGGAAAAAAATAGGGGTGGTATTTGTCGGTATTTTTTTATTTTATTTTTTGCAAAGTGGTATCTCTGGGCATTGTTTTTCAAATTATTATCCGAAGATACCACTTAGTATAGAAAAATAAAAAGAAATAAATAAAAATTCCTAATAAATATCACCCCTTCTTTTTTTTTTTTTTCCAAAGAAGTGCCTCACAAAAATTGACGTTTTCTAATTACGAAATTGGTTTTCCTATTTGTTAAGATTTTTTAGGATTTGATATAAGATTTATCTTTATATTAACGCTCTCTCTCTCTCTCTATGTAAACTGTTCCCTTCTGCTTTAGTTTGCCTACCATCTTCTTTAATTTGCCGACTGTCTTCTGTTAGTCATCGATGTTGTCAGTCCGTCGTCAGTTGTCATTAGTTTTTCGTCGTCAGCCCGTCATCATCCGTTGTCGTCAACGGGTCATTTGCCCATCGTTAGTCCGTCATCGTCAACGTGCCGTTAGTTCGTCGTGGTCGTACATATATTTTTAGAACAGAAAGTCGAATGCTCCCCATTAGCCTATTAGTCGAGTATAACGTGTTCATCATCATGTTATCTTCTAGATAGATATCCTTCAACGGAGCTGCAATGGCATCCATCGCTCTGTGAGATATATTATACTCACCTTTGATGTTCAACAGCCCAGACGCGCTCTCCAACTGAGAGAGTTTGCAAGTAGGATACAATGGCTCCCGTGTTGCATTCAACATGTCAAAGGACTCTATGGAAGCAGACGGCTGATGGTCCTCGATATCATTCATGTTCCCTACCATCACTACAAAAAAAGGTGAATTTACGACGGCAAACAATTGTGACGGATTCTTTCCGTCGTAAAATATTGTATGCTGCGACGGATCCATCGTAAAAAAAAATATGGGAAAAAAAAATTAAAAGAAACAAAATTACGACGGAAAGTTAAGATCCGTCGCAAACCTATAACAAAACTACGACGGATTCCGTCTTACACATGCATAGGCAAAAATTATGAAAAAATATTAACAGCGAATTAAGTTTATGCGACGGATTCCGTCGCAAAATCACGCTTTATGCAAACTTTTTTCCCCAAATTTTTCGTAAGTGTTGTGAAGACAGCATATCTGCGATGGGTTCGTCGCAGTACACTTTGAAAAATTTTATTATACGATATTATATTTAAGGTTGTTCGGGAAAAATACGTCGAAGTGTGTAATAAAATTCAAATTTCATTAATATTTCATTAATAAAATTTCATATTATATATTATGAATTAATTTATCGTACCTAAATTGTAAATGTATCAAAGATATATAACGCAACAGTGGTAGCATAATTAATGATTCGATTATTTGTTATCTTGTAAAGAATGATATAGATGATTTATATCTCGTTTATTCGGTTGTGATATTTGGATGATGAATATAACGTTTAAAGGTCGGGCATACGGTTAAGGGTTAGGGTTTAGGGTTTGCATTTTTTTTAGTAATTACATTGCTGCGACGGAATCCATCGAAAATACTATATTTGCGACGGAATCCGTCGCAACATATTAAGAAAAAACAATTAATAATTTTTACATAGAAATTAATCATGTTACATATATAAGGTCAAGGGTTAGGGTTTAGGGTTTGGACTAATTTTGATGGTTTGCGACGGAAACCATCGCAAAGGATTAAAATATATATAATTTTGTTAAAATATTAGAATGTGGTAAGCGACAGATCCGTCACAATACTAGGTTAAATAAAAAAGGTCCTTTGCGACGGATTCCGTCGCAGAACCTCTACATATATATATATATTTAGCCGTCGACCGCTTCCCCTTCCTCCCTTTTCGTTTTCCTTTTTCCCCACCCAAGCCTCTGTCGTTGTTCTCTGCCATCGCCGCCGCCATCCACCCCCCTGTCGTCCGATGTTGTCCACCGCCGCCTCGCCTCCCGCAACCACAACGCCTCGTCGTCCCGTCCTTCGCCATAGACGCAGCCATACGCCACCGCTCCTGACGCCACCGTCTCCGCCTTGCCGCCTGGTAGCCGCCCCGTCTGGTAGTCGCCCCGCATCGCCGTACCCAGCCTCGCCCTGCCCCGCCTCGCCAGCCAACCAGCCAGCCGCCTCCTGCCGTGCCTCGTCGGCCGCAGCCTCCTGCCTGTGTCGCCGACGCCTCCTGTTCAAGATGGTCATTTCATGTTGCTGCTTGTCGCTTGTCGCTTGTCGCTTGTGGCTTGTTGCTTGTTGCTTGTTGATTGTTGATTGTTGATTGTTGATTCTTGCTTGTTGCTTGCTGCTGTTGCTTAGTATGTGATGTAATTGGCTTGCTTGTTGCTGCTTGAATCTGATAGTGAATTCTATTTGTATGTTGCCATTGAAGTTTCATGTTGGATGAAAGTTTCATGTTACAAAATGATCCAAATGTTATAAATCAACTTCAAAGTTACGTCTTGCCTATAAGTTACATTAAGCAAAATGCAGCAAATGTTATAGATTGATCTAGCTATTGATTGTTCGTTCATGCTTGGCATGTTCTCTTGTTTGATTCGATTATCTATTTCCACATATTCATTCTTGTTTGGTATGTTAAAGTAGATAGTTAGATTGATTATACATTCTTATTTGATAATCAATATTCTCACGAACATGATTTAGAATACCACTAGATCATAACCAAACCATTCTAAATGACAAATCACATTAATTACCATCTATGATTGATTCTTGAAGCGAGAACGAAGTTAATCGAATCCAACGCTGGTTGAGTATAGCATCGTCTTTTTAAGTTATAATTCTATAGAGCTCCTTACATAAGGTCGTATACAATTACGCATAAATCAACTTAAAAATTACATCTTGTCTATAAGTTATATTTTGCAAAATGCAGCAAATGTTATCCATTAATTAATGCTTCATATTGGATTTAATACAGAAATTAAATCGATATGGAGTTGTATTGATCTTGGATGTACGAACGATTGGATGGACGACACTTGAATCCCCGATTTATTGAAGGGATGGAAGAGTTTGTACATAATGTTCTTCAACACGATGAGGGTCGTTTTCCGGGACGTTTAAGATGTCCTTGTACAAAATGTAAGAACGAGAGATTTCACACGGTGGATGATTTGAAGTATCATCTAATTACTAAGGGATTCAGGAAGAATTATTATGTTTGAGTGTATCGCGACGAACAAAGTGGTTCAGTACCTCAAGAAGATTTTCCTGGTCCTTCCAATGTCTCTCAACCCATGAACAATATCGATGACATGTTAGTTGATGCCTTTTCACCGGAATATTATGAAGAGACCGATGCTGCAAACGAACATGCATATGACGAGGGTCCCTCTTATGAATCCAAGCATTATTTTGACATGTCTTTGTTACAGTCTCCTCTTTACGATGATTGCTGCATGTCTTTGTTGGCCGTTGCTTCTCGACTTTTGACTCTGAAATGTGAATACAACCTATCCCATAGAGCGGTTGATGGAATCTGTAAGTTGTTGAAGGAAGTGTGCCCTTCAGATTATATCGTGAAGGACGGGATGTACGACATCAAGTCTTTCATAAAAGGGTTACATGTACCTGTCGAGAACATTGATTGTTGTCATAATGGTTGCATGTTGTTTTGAAAAGATTATGTGGGATTAGAAAGATGCTCCATATGTAATGCAGACCGTTATAAGGAGAAGAATCGTTGTAAAGGTCGTTCTACTGTGAGTATTTTACGGTATTTTCCTATACTTCCTAGATTGCAGCGGTTGTATACAACGAGCTCCACCAGTGAGAACAAAACTTAGCATGCATTTTCACGCGAGCTGATGGAATGATTGTAATAACTTAAAATATCGACGCATTATTTTTTTAGTATTAATAATTAATGTTAAGACGAACGTAAATAAAAACGTACAGTCATATATAAATGCTAAATAATTAAACAAAATCAACACATGAAAAGGTCATCATTCAAACGACTCCATTCTTATATCACAAGCCAATTCTTATATCACAAACTTCATCCAACATACATAATTTTTCATTAACACACACAACTACTCCAATTCAACAAATAACCCAAACCTTCAAATCAACCAAAGTTATTTCAATAATCATATAGATTGAAGGTATAAAAATAAAAATTAGAGTTAGGGTTAGGGTTAGGGTTAGAAGATTTTATGTCAGGGTTTGATGAAAATTCACAAATCTCCAAAAATCAATCAAGGGTCTCACGGCTCTCCGACTCCTCAACCAACTGAACGGCGATGACCACTGAACGGCTGTGGCGACCAATGAACGCAGCGGCGACGCTTGATGATGGAGGGCGGAGGAGGGTAGCGGGCTGCTGGGACCGGCAGAGGGTGGGGGAGGGCGAGAGACGACGACCGACGGTGGGGGGACGAAGGCGGGTGGGGGTGGCGGTGGCAGGTCGAGGAATGATAAAAGGGAGAAATGGTAAAGGGAAGAAAGAGGACGCTGGCGAGCTTAAATTAAAACAAGTTAGTGATCGTTCCCCTCGTTAAATTCGTGGTTAAAATTTTAAAACAGTCTCAAAATGTTTGTTTTTCTTTTGTAGTGTCGACTTCTCTGTCTAATGGTCCTGATCCCAACCAGTCATCGAACCAGAATGAAATTTCTCCTTTGCCTAATCTTCATGAGATGAGTCGTTCTGCTTCTTCCTTCATTCTCCACGTACGAACCAATGTTCTGGATCTTCTGGATGGCAGCGACATCTGACTAGGGTGTATGTTCGAGCAATAACGAGAATACACGAATTTCGCTCACAAGGATTCACCCTTTCTGAAGGTCCAGCAAAGTTTTATAGTGTTTGTTGTGATAATATCCCTCAATCGTAGGAATCCTAGACCTCCTTCGTTGACCGCGTAGCAAAGTTGTGGCCATCTGCCCCAATGAGTTCGTCTTCGTTTCTCATTCGACCCCCATAAGAATTTCGTGAACGTTTGTTCCAACCTGTCTATGATCTGTCTTGGTGGTTCCATGACCTGGAATAGGTGTATTGGTATTATGGTAAGAACATGCCTAATAAGAATTATCTTTGCCTCGTTTGACATTAACTTCCCATGCCAACCTTAGATTCTACTTCCAATCTCCTTCACCAGATCATCAAAGAGGATCGACTTTTTTCGGCCCTTATACGACTGACATCCTAAGTATGTAATTGGCAGCATTTAAGTATGAACCCCGTGGCAGCTTTGACTATTTGAATTCGTTGCTGGGTGATCTTATCGCTCATCACAAATCCACTTTTCTCCCTGTTCATTTCTTGACCAGAGATCTGCTCATAGTGATTCAAGAACTCATTTATTCGTTGTAGAGAGCTCTACGATCCGTTTGTGAAGATAACCGTGTCATCAGCAAATGCCAAGTGTGAAATTAGGATTTTTGAGCCATTAACATATTGAAGGACTGGATATTTGAGGAAGAGTTGAGTACAACCTCTGGAGAAGTAGTCCGCAGCAATGACAAACGGGCCAGGGGATAATGGATCTCCTTGTCAGAGACCATGTTGATTCGAAAAAACCAGTTAGAATTTTATTCAACAGCAGCGAGAACCACGAATGTGTGACGCATCGTTTCACAATATCTATCCATTGGTGATCGAAGCTAAACGGCTGCAAGACTTTGAATAGAAAACTCCGTTGTACACGATCATATGCCTTCGTCATGTCAAGTTTTATGATGAGGTTTCCTCCTCGTTTCTCTTTGTCCAGCGCATGACCATTTTCTTGTGCGAGCAATATGTTGTCAGTAATTTTCCTACCACTCCCGAAGCCTCTTTGATTTTCAGAGATGATTTTCGGAAGTATCACACTTAGCCTCTTTGTCATAATCTTTATTACTATCTTGTTCGAGACATTTCTGAGACTTATCGGTCTGTAATCTGTCCATTGCTCATGATTGTTTGACTTCGGAATAAGAGCAATCGTTGTGCTCCTAATGCCTATAGGGAGAGGTGTAACTGCAAAGAAGTCCAGTACTGCATTTTTCACATCCGACGCGATGATATTCTAGCACTTCTGATAGAAAACTCCATTGAAGCCGTCTGGACCAGGAGCACTGTTTTTATCAATGGAGAACACAATTTCTTTAATCTCCTCTATCGTAGGCGTTTCGGTGAGCATCGCATTGTCCTCCTTTGTCACTAGGTTTTGAATGATTGAATCATCCATAAGTTCCGCCAAAGCTGTGCCTCCACTGAAGAGACCATTAAAGTATTGGTCTCCAGCTGCATTGATCTTAACAAAATTCTCAAGTTAATCTCCATCTTCTTCCTTGATTCGGTTGATGACCGCGTTTTTGCCTCATCATTGTGTGGAAAAATTTAGTGTTGCGATCAGTCTCTGCAAGCCATTTTATGCTTGTCTTCTGCTTGTAATACACCTCCTCATTAGCTAGATGTCGTGCTAATTTTGTCTTCGCATGATGCAATCTTTCTCTAGCATCAACGCTTCCCAATGCTTCATAGTTGCTTTCCCATTCTTCCACTTCCGAGAAGGTGCGGCTTAGATTTGTGATCATCGTAGTCTGAAATCGATCTCCCCATCTTGAATTAATGAGGCCTCTATCCAGCCTTTTAGAGATCGATCCATTTGTCCATGGGAACTTATTTCCTTCGAATCCAACATCTTCTAGTCCTCACACATTCATTGCATCAATGAGCATTTTTCATAGATAAAGGAAGCAATAATAGTAAATGCCAAATCAATGTGCTTAGTTCTAATAGTAACACATTGATCCTTGCTGCTAAGTGTTTCACAGTCATGTCCCTACTCCAAAATAGCCACCAATTCTTGTGAATTACTCACTGCAGCTCTCAAATCCCAAATCCCTCTTGACTATGTCAATATTAATGACTAGAATCATTAGTTCATTTTGCTCGATAAACTTAATGTCACGCAAGTAGCTAACCTTGTAGCCATTATAGCTTACACATATATTAGTGAAAACTTAAACTAGATTAACTCAGATTAGAGAAGCAATCAACATTTTTTTTGGTGAAATAATCAACATAATTTTATTATCAAGTGTAGAACTCTTAACTCCACATTCAAATTAAACCGTTATCAAGCGATACATGTTTTTAAATCCATTTTCAAGTGGATGAATCCTTAAACAATGATCAAATGGTTATTTTATTTAATCCATATTCAAGTAGAATGGAAACTTGATCCATTTTCAAGTGTAAAATCATCGATTATCAAGTCGAAACTCTTTATGAAAGTCATATTAATTTAAATTGTGTGATGATCTGATCTTGACAAACCCAAAAACGTAGGCAACTCTTTATGGTGCGGTCACTTTTATCTTGTTGCTTTTATCTGTGGGATTGTCTAACCTGAATTTCATGAAAACTATCATATCGAGAAAATTGAGATATCCTAACCGAAACCTTGAAAAGTAGAGACTGTTCCGACGGGGGTGATGGGTGCGAGTCGATCGAAGCGAACTTCACATCACTTAATCTAACTCACGAGTTTAGAAGCTCTCTCTACAAAAATGAAAGCAATTAGCTACAGTCAAAATCCATCGCAAAAGGCAAGTAGCATCCGATTTACGACGATTTTGTACTGTCGCTAAAACCTTAGTCACATAACCAGTTTGCGACAAAAGGAACGTCAATTCGTCACAACATAGCAACCATTCAGTCTCAAATTAGTGACAGAAAATATATTAGTCGCTAAACTCAACCCAGTAGCTTAGCGACAATAAGAATATTTTGTTGCTAATTTGCGACAGATCAATCACTATTTAGCGGCAGTTCCTGCATTTTCTGTTGCAAAACTTATCTCCAGAACTGGCCAAGTTTGCGACAGAAGCTGTCTCTATTTAGTGACTGAAAAACCTGTTTCCATCGCAAACCTGGTTTACTGGAAAAAAAATACTAAAAATGGTCCTCATCGTCCATAAACATACAACCATATACCCAAATTACATGTTTTAGGGTAACAAACCAGTGTCTAGCATCAGCAAACATCCAACATCAATGTTTTAACACGAATTAACAAGTTACATAACATTTTTTTTACCGCAAACCAAAAAAACCAACACAAATACACAAACAATAATTCCTAAAACACATATGCTTGCTCGGCCACACTGGGAGGTAATGGTGGATCCCGAGGATGTTGAGGAGAGTGATCAAACGGGTTGCCATCGCACTGAGTGGGCTACTGCGATAGGCGCTCGACCAACTAAGTAAGATCATCAACGCGTGATGCCAAGGTCGTATTGCCCACCTCCAATGCAGTAATGCAACTGCTCTCTGCAAATGTAGACACCCTTCTAAGTGAGGATAGTGTGTCCTTCGAGTAGAAGATGGATGTACCCAAGCCAAGACCATAGTTGTGCCCTTTCTTGCACCTTGTCGCTTGAAGGTAGGCCTGCCTCTATGCATCGCTAATCTCCTCTTCGATTGGCTCCGTATCGGCCTTTGCCTTTGTTGAAACCTAATCCATGAGCTGCCTCTCTAATACAGAGTACTGAGCCTGTAAAAAAAAATTAAAAAAATTCATGTAAGCCACTAGTTATTTGATTGAAAAAAAAAATCAATTAGTTAAGTAACTAAAAAAAAAATTGATCAGGTACAATCTTAAAAAAATAAGTATGTTATCGTTATCTCCTTAGATCTGTCATCGTACCACACCACCTCGCCAGGCTTTCCAATGCCCTTCGTCGCGTCTGTTGTTTAGAGTGTAAAAATACATGTTTGATATTGTTTTCTTCTCAGTTTTCAATGAGTCTTGGGATGAATTATGCATCTACATTGTGTTAAATGATTCTCCTTGAGTTTAGTAATGTATTTTCATGTTTGTTTTTGCAAGGGGAGCAAATCGATACCAAGAACGTAGGCCTAACGGGAATAAATGAGCTTGAATGAGAAGACGAGAGGGACCTGACCACAATGGACCATGACGAGGCAACCCAATGGGCCAAAACCATCATGCACACATGTCATAGGCCTATGGCATGGCCTTGTGGTGCGCCTCTCTCTTTTGGCAACATAAAAACACTCCTTTCTTATTTTTTATGATCATCTTTGATGTGGCTAAGTGTTGGCGTGTTTGGTGCTTGGTTCAGGGCTCTTCTTATCATTAACTCATACTAAATTGAAGGCAAATCATCAAGAAAAAAAAGGGGAATCAAGCTCAGAGGAGAGATTCAAGAACATCGATGACGAGAGTCTAGAGAAGACCATCTTGGTTTATCCTTTTCTCTTTGTTTTTGTGACTTATATTTGATGATGGTTTGTATGCACACAAGGTGTTGGATGTATTACCTTGACACCCGAATCATGAGCTAAATCTTCCATTAGGATAGTTTGAAAAGTGTTGTGATCATTTCCATGCTATAATTTAGTTGTTTATTCATTGTTTGAGGTTGTGTGTTGGTTGCTGATCGTAATGCCTCGTTTGATTGCTCACCAAACCTTAGATATGTGGTTTGCCTTGATTCCGAGAAGATAGACATAAACTATTCCTTGGAAACTTTCACCTTGATTTGAACGTGAGGTTAAGAAACTGCTAGCGTGGCTCTCGTAGTTATCTAAGGGGAACCACCATGTGAATGACTTACTGGACGTGATAGCCTCACATAGAGATGCTATTGAGGCAACGCCTAGTAAGATTTACTCGAAACCTCGGGAGAGACTAGAGTATAACATAGGGATTCTCAACTAACAACCTATTCACTAAAGACAACTAGATTAGAGTAATCCGAATGATCATGCACTAGGAAAATGAGATCATGACCCTAGCTTTACTTCCATACCTCACATAGATTTAGCTCATTGTGTTAGTATAGTGGCATTAGTTGCTACATTAGATTAGACCTCACTCGTTTGTTATAATTTGACCCAAAAGAACTCCATGTAGGGATTCAGGGAAGAGCCCAAGAGGATAGTCTAATACCCAAATTGGGCCTGAGCAGCATATACATGTGAACTGGGTCAATCTTGTAACCCAAAAGCCTAGTCTAGTAAATTATGGGTTATTCACATATATAAGCTGCTCTCTTTTTTTTCTCCAAGGTCGATGTGGGTAATTATTCAACTCACCACATACCTCAACAATCTCCCCCTTATGCGTGAGTCCATCCACATCACCAACTTACTCCTCCTTGAGCCTGAATCCATGGGATTCCTTTTACCCACATATTTGGGCTAGGCCACCACTGCCCCTGATCAACCCACTTTGCGGATGGACAATGCAATCAGCCAGGGATCTTTCGCGTGCGCAGCCCCTAGGCCTACCATCTTCAGACGACCTTGTCCTACGCTCCAGATCTGCCTTTTTTTTATTGTGGATAGGTATCTTCCCCCTATACGGTTTGGCCTTTCGTATTCCGGGCCTGCCTATCCCATCACGACACTGACATCTTTTTGCTGTGCATCCTGGGATTGCCTGTACTGCCCAACGAACCATGGGCTCTAATACCAGTTGTAGGGTATTCAGGGGATCAAGAGGAGAGTCCAATATTGAAATTAGGCCTGTGCAATAGACATATATGAATTGAGCCCATCGTTTAACCCAAAGGCCTAGGTAAGTAGGTTATGGGATGTTCACATATATAAGTTGCTCTTTTTTCTTCTCCATGGTCGATGTGGATAACTACTCAACACTCCACATGTCAATCATTAGAGACTAAATTCCTCGTGTTACGTTACTCATATTCATCACTCTATTACATGTAAAGCGACACGTATACTTGCGTTCTTGTGATATAAAAAACGCTTAACAAGTTTTTCGTGCCATCATATGTTTATGCCAAATTCCTCCCCTTTGAGGGTAAAGATCAACCACTCAATGTACAAAATCCATTAAATATTCAAGCTCAAATTGACGTCGGGGTGCAAGTGGCAGTTCAAGCCACTTTGGTGGCCACAAATCAAGGAGACGTCGTTAGAAACCGATACAAGATCAGGCCATGCTTCGTGTCTCAGTGGAGCATAGTGCTATCCTTACACCCACCACCGAGGCAAGAAACTTCAAGCTGAAACCGTCTCTTATCAACATGATCCAAATGGAGCGATTCTCCGGACTACTACATGAGTGTCCCAATATTCATTTGGCACGATTTCTTATGCTTGCAAAAACGGTGAAGGCAAATGAGGTTAGTGATGAGGCAATACGCTTGCATCCATTCCCTTTCTCACTAAGGGAAAAGGCGTCGAAATGGCTCTTCTCTTTTCCTCCGGCCTCAATTACTATATGTGGGAAGTTCACTCAAAAGTTCCTTTCCTCCGGCCTCCGTTACCAAGGAGAGTGAACCAGAAGCTCAACCGCAAGCTACTTCCAAATTTTTTTTTGGATAATCCCCCTCCGTATATGCACAGAATTCCCTACCCTCGACGGTTCTACAAACATAAGTTGGACATGCAATTTGAAAAGTTCTTGGACGTTTTTCAAAAGTTGCATATCCGCATTGCATTTAGGGATGCCTTAGCATAAATGCCTTCATATGCAAAGTTTATGAAAGAGATATTGTCGAAGAATCAGAAACTTGAGGATCTTGAGAACGTCAAGCTCAATGAAGTGTATAGCATCATCATACAATGCAAACTCCCTCAAAAACCGAAGGACCTGGGAGTTTCACCATCCCGTGCTCTATCGGAAAGATTAAAGTTGACAAGGCTTTGTGTGATTTGGGCGCTTCAATAAAATTGATGCCTTATTCTTTTTGTAGGAAGCGTGGACTTGGGGATTTAAAGCCTACTCATATGACTTTACAAATGACGGATCGTTCCTTTACTTACCCGAGAGGTGTGCTTGAGGATGTGCTCGTGAAGGTCGATCGTTTCATCTTCCCTGCTGATTTTATGATCTAGGATATGAAGGAAGATCATAATGTGCCGATTATCCTCGAAAGACCATTCCTGAGCAATCGATGTTAAAAGCGGAGAGTTGAAGCTCCGGGTTGAAGGAGAGGAAGCTACTTTCAAGGTATTCATAGCCTTCAATGCATTGAGCGATCATGATACAAGTTATAAGATTGCGTTGTTTGAAGACAAACCGAAGAAGAAGATGGTAGATTCAATACTTCAAAATGAGGTAATGCACTCTTTAGATGAGTTAGAGGCTTGTCTTCAAGGTATGAACTCTACGCCTAATGACTCTCTTTGTGTCAATGCTAAATCCAATGACGTTGATGAGTCCCTTGAAGTTGTAGTAAAGGAACAACATCATGTCATTGAGTCGTCATTGAAAAATATTGAGGATTTGGAGTGTTCTAATGCATATTTGAAAGAAGAGAATGAAAGACTAGCTTTGAAAAAAAAAAATGATTTGGAAAATGAGGTTCAAGACCTCATGGACAAACTCGTACCAAGTGCACTAGTCGTACCCTTAGTCGCATAAACGAAGAAACGATCTTTTGGAACTAACATTTCCCATGTTAGAAAATAAAAGAGGCGCTCAAACACTAGTCGTTCTCATGCTAAGGGTTACCATGATGCATTTGACCCTTTGCCCGATTATAGGTTTGAAGAAGTTTCGGGGAACGCTCATGGAATATGCGGAGCATGGATTGAGAAGCAATTTCTCAGGAATCATATAGCACCTATTCAACAAGGAATGACAATGGTTTGGATATCTAATTCATGCATTTACGTGGAGAATCCAAAGTCGGATGTAGATTTGAAGATGTTGACCCGAACACGTTAAACAAAACGCTACTTAGTTGGCTACCCAAAGGGAGTTTTCTTAATCATAATAAGTTGTTTGACATCGTTTCTTATCATTTATAGTTCTTATGTTGTGTGTTTTGATATTTTATAGGTACCATTTGGAATAATGAAAGCTCATGATGAAGTTTAGTACCGTATTTTCAAATGAGGTCTGGGATGGTCGACGAATTGTATGAACTTTCGTGATTTTATTTCTTCGTTTCACTTGTTTTGACACTTTCATGAATTTATTTCTTTGTTGCACTCGTTTTAACGTTAAGATGGGATCCAGGATGAAAAATGATGAAAAACGATCGAAACGAGATGAAAAACGCATGTATAGGGGCTTGGAAACGTACCCCGGTAAACAACATGTGCTGTTAACGCCCTTCACCACTGCTTCCACGGTGCCCATCCCTCCTGTCCTTACTGGTTGCCTTACGCCACGGTGCAAGCTTCTTGCCATTTCCCATACACTTTTTCAACACCTTTTCCTCCGTACTTAACCATTTTTCACACGTTTTCTTCTTTCAATACCTCAAATACCTCCCAAACTCTCTTTCAAATCAAATTTCTCTTCTAAATCAAGTTCTAAATATTAAAATCTTGATCAAACATGCACGTTATTCATTCAAGACTATAAGTACATCACTTATAACCTTTACCTTTATGTATCCTCCACACTTTCATGAGTAGTTGTGGTTTATTGAGGATCTTGTATGATTGATTTGATGATGGATAGTTAGTGGAATTGATAATAATTTAGTTTTGATAGCATGAAACATGCATTGGATGGTAATTTGAAGACTCAAAAGCATGCTAGGAAGCTAGTTCATGACCATGCACACTAAATGTTCGATAAAATGCTTGTATGATCTTTCTTGATGATTCTTTAGTTTGAGATGTATTTTGATTCTTTTACGCTTAGTATAAGGTTTTATCATGGTTTGCTGATTTTTCCATGCTTTTGTGATGGTTTCGATACGATTAGAGCGATTGAGCCTTAAGGTTATCGCTAGCATATCATGCACGTTCTTATTTCGTCAACATACATAATTTGTGTTTTCAAGGTATCATGCGTGAATCAACAAAAACATCCAAATGCAAGACGGTGACATCATCTACATTAGTTAAAACACGTTCTATATCAAGAATAAAGCCACGTTTGGGCCCCTTCTAACATTGACAACCACACAAGCGCGCTCATCCCAACTCTTCTCTCTTAAATTCAATCTTTTCTTTTTCTTGCATTGGGAAAAATGCTTGATATAAGCTTGGGGGAGGGAGTTGGAGTTATGTTGTGTTGTGTTATTGTGTAAATCGCTGATGTTTATCATGGTTTTGAGCATGCTTGTTAGTCTTGTACTTTAGGAAATACGGACGGGATGTGAGCTTACAGAAACGTTAAAACATGTTAAAACTCGAAACTAAAGAACAAATAGGTGTCATAATAGAGAAAATTATAAACCTAAGATGACCACCCCTTTGATTTTATGGTGGAGCACTATCCAAACTATCACTAAGCATGACTTTCCTAGCAAGGCATATTGGAAATGGGGTTAAACATGGGTTGTGGGATAAGCAGGTAGACTAGATTCTTATAATGCGGCTAGCATGTTTGTGACAAGCTTGCATGCACCTAAGATGAAGCAATGTGATGCGTGCATTGGAATTATGCTACCTCTTTGTTAGACTTTCTTGTCTATATTATTTATCCTTAGTTTTGATGATAACAACCTTCACTGCCCCACAAGATTCCCTGATGTGTTTTGTGTAAGTGTTGCAGGTTGATGAAAAGGTACACTCACACATAGGATATTTCATAAGGACGGTTCAAGTCTTAGTCCAATTGATGGAAGGCACAAGTGAATCAAGTCCAAGTGAAGTGTTTGTACAGATCAAGCATGTGAAAGCATTTGGAGTTATAATGAGTGTTCATGTAATTCAAATGTGTGGTCTAGATGTAAACGTATGACAATCCAGTAATTCTTAAGTGTTTAGGAGCACTAAAGTCAAAAAGGGTTCTGAACCGTTTTGAGAGTTCTTGGATGGGGCCAGTCCCATGAACACTACGACTTTTCAAGAGCTGTTTCGACTAAGTCAACTGTGGTTTTAAATTCTGAAGATGTGTTTTGATTGTCTCTAAATGATACATAATTTTAATATATTTTCCTACCAAGTTTTGATTCATGAAACTTGGTGTTCACAGATGAAAAGTGGCCTGATTTGTTTCAATTTTTCATAGAGATTGTACAATTAATTGACTTTTAACTTATATTTCAAAACTATTTTTGGAAGGAAATCTACACGATCTTCTGCCCACTGAACGCCTATATATTGAAAGCTCCACTGTTTTTGACACTCTAAGAATTGAAGCAAGTAAACCAGAACCTAAGGAAGCTCACACAATCCGATTTGCAACCAAGATGTTATGGAGGTCGAAGCTTACAAGTGTTTTCATTTTGATTTTCATACTTTGAGGTTTGAAAAGGTTTTTGAATTTTGTTTTTCAAAGGCTATATCAAGGGAATTCTAGACCTTTGTATACTCCTAGATTACTTGTGATTGCTGTAATTTTCATAGGGGATAGATCGAGTCTTGTATTTGATAAACTATTTACTGAGTTGTAAATGAAATTGATCCTTGTGTGGAATGAGTAGCTAGTTCGGGATAGAACTAGGGGTTTGTAGCAAGTCTGGAGTAGGAGTTGTGGAGCTGAGTTGTAGCAGCTCTAGAGTTAGATCTATAGAGTTGAGTTGTAACCTTAGTTAAATGCAACTGAGTGGTTTGTTATTCTAGAACAAATGGGTCAAAACTATGTATACTAAAACGAAGAATAGTGCAAGAGTTTCAAATACCCAACGAGGGACTGGATTAGTCTCATAGTTAACAAGTTATTAACTATGGGGATATCAATATAAATCTCATGTCCATTTATATTCAACACATTAGTTTCACTTGCTCATTGATCTTTAATCTCAACAAGAAAATTGAAACTAGTACACATACAATTAATGAATTAAATCCACATTGAAAACTGAGATTGGAATCTTTGTTATCTAACTATCAATTGGGATTGAATTGGAATTATCACATAACTTCTTTTAAGATCACAAAAATTAACTGTCTAAGTTTCAACATTGGTACCGATTCCATTGCTTATTCCGGTGCGTAGGTTACTCATTTGTGTTGTTTGCGAAAAGTTCTCAATAATCAATTCACCCCTACCCCCTCTTATAAATATTCTGACTCACAGGGACTATCAATTGGTATCAGAACCATCTCTTCTTAGACGTTTGATAACGTGAGAAGAAGATTCACAAGATGAGTTCTGAAGGTTACAAAGAGGGACACTTTGCTCATAGGCCTCCACTGTTCAATGGAACATATTATAACTATTGGAAGTAGACAATGAAACTTCATAGTATTGTAGATGATTTCTAGGTACGGAAGATAATACAAGAAGGTCCATTGAAGTTGGAAGTAAAGAAGTCTAAAGGGGAGCTGGTCCCAAAGCCTGAAAAGGACTTGGATGAAAGTGACTATCGAATGGTAACTTATGAAGGAACAAACCAAGTAAAAAGTGCTATGATTGATCAACTCAATAAGAAGAATGAGTTGTTCAAAATGGAAGAAGGTGAATCCATTTCTGAAATAAATACTCATTTCTTTAACATTGTAAATGAGTTGAAGTCTTTAGGTAAACTAATGAAGATTGAAGCTCAGATCAGAAAAATTCTGAGAAGTTTATCAAAGGCATGGTAATCAAAGGTCATAGCTATCCAAGAGGCCAAGGGTTTGTCCAACATGACTATGGATAAACTCTGAGGATCACTTATGACTCGTGACACTTACCTGATGGACATCAATGGTGAATGCAACCAAAAGAAGATGGTCTTGGCACTGAAAGTAGCCTTACAAGACATAGATGAAGAAAATGATTATGCATCAGAGAATGATGAAGATGACCTCGTGCTTCTCACAAAGAAGCATTTGTGTTTTGCCAACAGACAACATAATCAAAAAGGGAAGTTTCTGAAATCTAAATCTAAGCCCTCTATATCTAAAACACCTACATTGTTATAAATATGGCAGGTTTAGACATTTTATCAAGGACTATCCTTTATGGAAAGGAGACTTTTCAAAGAAAGGTAGCAAAGGAAAGAAGAGACTTTTCTTAAGCAAATGTAACGAGAGCTATGCTGGTTGCAAGTGGTGCTAGGGATTAGTACAACTCTGGGAGTGATGAAGACAAGGAAGAAGATACCAAGAGTGAATCAAAGAAATATCTCATGGCTGATTTAACGGTTGGGATCGGTACTAATTGTGAGGTATACATCAACTTTGAAACTTCTGCGAATGGCATGCGTATTCCTCAAAAAGGAAGTCTCATTAAAATCTTCAATGTCATTCTAGATGCACATGAGCATGTGTATCTTTAGCTACTGTGTTTGAGGCTGAGGTTGTAAAAATGAGAAAACAAGTTGAGTCACTTAATATTGAAAAAGGGGATCTGCAAGCTTAAAATGACATGTTTAGTCATGCCTATGACAAGGTGAAAAAGAAAAACACTAAATTACAAGCTTAAGTTGCAAAGTTAAGTGTCACGACCAGTCCAATCTAATATAGTCTAGCAGACCTGGTATTGCTTTTATTAAGGCTAAGACAATAGTCCTCCAAAAATGATTGTTAAATCTGAAGAGAAAACTGCAGTGGAAACTAAGGAACACAACATGATGTATGAAGGCGAATGTTCCACTAAACTTTTTCTAGGAGGAATGATTGATCTCGATACACTACTATATAAACCCAACAAGTTTGAATATGGTCAGAAGCATAAAATGATAACTCCTGTTCAACCATAGCAAGGAAGAAAGTACATTGATTTACCAGCTAACCAAGTCTATATGCTATGTGATAAAAATGGTCTTACTAAAGATGCATGCATTCAACAAATAACTTCATTGACAACAAACCCCTCTATTACTCGACATGTTCATCCTTATACATCACCAACCCCTACTTACTAGAATGCCCATTCTAAGGGACCCAACTTGAGGTGGGTTCCTAAGAAAACGGAACTAACTTATTTTTTGCAGGGCAAGGTGGGAGGGGATGGTTCATGGTTTTTGGACAATGCTGTTCCAAGCACATGATATGGGACCGGTCCCGATTCTTATCACAGATGACACAAAAGGGTGGTGCTATAACCTTTGGTAATAATATAAAAGATAAAATTATTGGTATTGGTAAGGTTGAAAAGTCTCCAGATAACTCAAGTGATGATGTATTACTTATAGATGATCTCAAACACAATCTACTTAGCATTTCACAGTGTGTGGCAAAGATAATGAGGTTATGTTCAATGCTAATCATTGTGTTGTGAGAGACTTGCACACAGATCAGGTTGTGTTTTGAGGAAAAAGAGTCAGGGATGTTTACATAATCACATTGGATGATGTACCGAAAGAAAACTTTTCTATATGCGTGTTCAAGAAGATGCTCCAATGCTTTGGCACAAGAGACTTGAACATGCTAGTTACACACTGCTTGACAAACTCAGAAAACAAGGTTTGGTGGATGGTTTGGCACAAATTAGGTATGAACATTCAGGTTTTTGTGAAGCATGTGCGAGAGGTAAGCATGCCAAGTCCTCCTTTAAACCTAAAAGTGTGGTAAGTACCTATAGACCTCTTGAGTTGATACATATGAACTTATGTAGACCAATGAGAATCAAAAGTAGAGGTGGAAACAGATTTGTCTTCGTCAACATTGATGACTTTTCAATGTCTACATAGGTACTATTTTAGAGCTTTAAAAGTGATACCATACCTTTGATGAATTCGAGACCTCTATCCTTAAAACTGAAAACAAACTTGGACAACAACTTGTTTCCATTAGAACTGACCATGGTATAGAGTTTGACAATGCTTATTACATTGACTATTGTGGAAAACATGTTGTAGATCACATCTTTTCATCTCCAAGGACTCTACAGCAAAATGGAGTGGTTGAAAGAAAGAGCCAGTTCCTTGAGGGGATGGCCAAGACAATGTTGATTGATTATGAACTACCGAGAAACTTTTAGGCTGATGTAGTCAACACTGCTTCATACATTTTTAACATAGATTTGATTAGACTAGTTTTGAAAAAGACACCCTACAAGTTATTACATGGAAGAAAGCCTAGTATAGCATATCTTAGGTGGTTTGGTTGCAAATGCTATGTGCTTAACAATGACAAAGATGACTAACGCAAATTTGGTGCAAGAAGTGATGAGGCAATATTTATTGGTTATTCTTCACATAGGAAGACTTACAAAGTTTATAACAAGAGAACCTTGCTAGTTTAAACAGGCAGGCTTTGACCGACTAATTTTAATAGTATAAACGTATGGACTTGTTTGGTATTAGTAAAATTAGGGAGAAAAAGTATAAATTCCGTTAGTTTTAACTGATGGACTAATTTGTCCATGGAATAAACATTTACGGGATTTAATTGAAATTATGATGATTTGGGGGATTTTTTTGGAATTTGTAAAGATTTTGGGGATTAATATGGCAAAAACCCTTCAAAGTATACATGCTATATTTGATGAAACTGATGACTTGCATAATGTTGTATATGATAAAGATTTTGAAATAGGTTTGTCAAAGGAACAACTTGAAAACTCTCAAGAAAACAATAGCGAGGTTGAGACAATAGACCAAGCCCAAGACGAGATAGAATCAAAGAAAGAAGATGATGGAAACTAGGTACCTATCATTGATTCATAAAGACAATCCAATATAAGGGGAACTGAAAAAGTTCAACAGGACCAGTCCCAACATACTCAGGAAATATTCCCAAAGAACTGAAAATTGAAGAGTTCACATCCTTCGAATCAATTCATTTGATCATCACACAGTGGAGTACAGACCAGATCATCATCATCATCATAGAGCCTTCACAATGTTTGCTGATGCTCTACTTTTTCCTTCCATTATTGAATCTAATGGAATTGATTCAGCTTTGAAAGCTCCAGATTGGGTCTTAGCAATGCAAGAAGAATTCCATCATTTAAAAAAAAAAAAAAAAAAGGCCTGACACTTAGTTCCAAGATCTGTAGACTATCTTGTTGAAACCAGTCTCATGCTTGTTGGTTACTCAAATGCAGATTTTGTAGGTTATCTTGTAGATAGGAAAAGCACTTCTATTATGTGCCATCTACTTAATCCTTGCTTGATTTCATGGAGTTCTAAGAAATAAAATTCAGTTGTTTTATTCACAGCTGAGGCTGAGTATGTAGTTGCTGGTCTTTGTTACACTCAGATTCTATGGATAAAACATCAACTTAAGGACTTTAAAATTGATTTAGGATGCGTACCAATCCTATGTGACAACTCTAGTGTAATCTGTGTAACCAAGAATCCTATCCCACACTCAAGAACTAAGCATATAGATATACGTCACCGTTTCTTGAGAGATCATTATGAGAAAGATAATGAAAACCTTGAATACACTGAGACTGAAAAGCGGTTGGCAGATATAGTAACAAAATCACTTAGTAGAGAAAGAATTAAACAATTGAGATAGGACATAGATATGATCAAGTTTAACTAAGCTAGTCAATGTTCTCAATTCCCTTGATTAGATTTAATTCTTTTTAAGAACATGATTTTCATGTGTATATTGTAGGGAGTCGATGAGGCTTGAACATCAGGGAACAAATACATGATGGTACACAAGCGGATTTCGTCAATGTTAAGGTGCATCAAGTTTGGTATTATACTGACTAAATATAACTATTGAGATTCCTTGTGTTTGAAATTAAAGTGCCTTCATTGATAAACATCACAAAATCTTATCAGCTCCCTTGCCATAATTACAAAGAGTTGATGTTGTTTCCATGACCGCATCAGTTGCTCTATCCATGGAGTTGATATATTCTTTGCAAAGTCAATTTGTATTCCATAAATACATGCCTCATTAAACACTACATCATAACATCTTCCATAACTTCCCTCATCATCACTATAAACCTCAACTTTCCAACTTCCACAATCCTGAAATCTCCATTCAAAATCACCACTTAAAACTGCCATCATGACACAAAGAAGTTCTAGATTGCAATCTCAAGTTAGATCAAAGATACCCAGTAATACAAGCCAAGATCCAATCACCCTCGAAGAAGAAGTGCTCAATCCTATTCCTCTCAATGAGTATCCACCTCAGCCACAATCCAAACCCAAATCCAAACTACAAAAGAAACCCAAATAACCAAAGATAAAGCAGGGAGAAAGCTTGAAGGTTGGTGAATGGGTCGAAGTATAGAAAGGGAACAACGACCCTATTCCGATGGAGACAGAGTCAGTACTGCCACCACCATCCATAGTTCAAAACACTGCAATGCGAACCCAGAGTCCTACTGGCATCGAAGTGGTTGAAATCCCTAATGGCACAGAGGAATTACCTGATCTTGTTGATGATTTTCATGATACGACGACCGCATCCCCAAATCCTAAGGTTTCCAAGAGCAAAGATTATGAGATTCCTCAAAATCACCATTCAACTCTTGAGACCCTTGCTGACCAGGCCATTGTAGAGAAAGAGAAGGGTGATAAAGGTAAGAAAGAGAAACAATTGATGGGACACAGGTTGTTGGTGATGAGTCTATGATAGAAACAGTGACTGGTGCTAGGGATCGGTCCCATGCTCAAGAGATAATCCAAGACACACTTGGTGATCTAAGGAAGACAAAGGTGGAAAATACTGGAGGTGATGCTGAAAAAGTTCTTGAGAACACAGAGAAGGTTTCAGAGGTTGAGAATACTGAGAAGGAAGTTGATGATGAAGAAACTCAAACTGATGATGATGTTTCACTCATCATAAAGATGAGAAAGAAGATCACAGGTTCAAGGGGAATGAAGCAAACCCCCCACAGAAGAAGGCAGCGATACCAATCCTACCAGCTGCAGGAAATACAGGTTGGGACTAATCAAGGATGAAATGAAAACCAATGAAGAAGAAGCTTGCTGAATCATCCAGGAGCCATGTTGAAGAGGATGATGATGATGCAGAGGATGAGAGCAACGATGACAAGCCAAAGAAGCTTGAGGAGAGGAAGCCAAAGGGACATCATATTGGGGAAGTTCTTTGATAAAAGTTGGATGAACACCCATGCGTTGGACTGGATGGTGGATTTGATCAATGCCCAAGGGTGAATTTCAACCTTCTCAATGAAGGGCTATTATCATCCGATTGTTGTGAAAGAATTCTATCACAATTTTGTGATGGAGAAGAAGGAAAAGAAGTGGATTACCAAGCTGACCATAAGAAATATGGTGAATGGCAGGTCTGTAAAGCTTACCTCGGAGATGATTGTTGGCATACTAGAGATGCCATATGTTAGATTTGATGACTATGCTAAGGTTTTGTGACAATAAATTGATTATGTTGAGAAGCTAGATATTGTAAGAAGACTTACACATGATGAGACCATTCCTAAGGCAAGAAATGTCCAGATCAATGAGATGACAATGAAGGATAGGCTGATTCACAACTTGATTGTGAGAGTGATCATGCCAAGACGATCCAAAAAACATGAAGCCTGGAAAATGGATATGGTACTGATGGAAAACATTCACCAGGGTTGGTTGGTAAACTTACCAACTTTGATGGTGTATTATATGATCTATGCATAGGAGCACAATTATAACGCCCCAAGAATCACTTTTCAGGCTAAAAACTGACCCCACAGACCAACACTAGTTCTTTCAGCACGCTTTTGGCCTCACACTCGTGCACGCCCCCTGGGAAACTTTCCAGTTCCAAATATAACTTGATTATTTTAATTAAAATTTGAACATTTATAGGTGAATTGATCTTAATTTTTAAGCTATATATTACTCATATTTCTATATCATTGTGGTTAGATGATTAGTAATCAATATAAGATATAATTACTAATTTTTTGTTTGATAAAATAATTGTAAAAAGATCTTGTACTTTTTTTGTAGGAAGTCATCTATCCCAACATTACTCCACGTTAAGCACGTTTAACTACGGAGTTCTAAAGTGATGGGCTACCAAAAAAGAAGGTGCACCTTGTTGGTATAGGTAGTACTATCAAACCATTTAAGCATTTTCTTGGGGTATTACAACAACTATCACAACCTTCCTTATGGCATTTGGTTGAAAAAAAGCTTTTATGAGATCAAAGTGATGTCTAAGGATGTAAAGGACAACAAAAAACTGAGGAAGGTTGATTATTTCAAATCTGAGTGGTTTGATTCTCTGAAGTTGAAGTTGATTTATGGAGAATGAGTGAGAAAGAGCAAGAAGGACACTGGAGTGGATGGGACAGATCCCATAGATGCTGAGACAGACTGTGCAACCTACGCCTTGCTGAAGGAGTTGGCAGAAAAGAAGAAGAAGGTTGTCAAGCTGTAGATCTTATTGAATCCACGATCCAAGCCTATTGAAACCTCAACCTCATCCACAGTCTCCAATGAATCCTCTGGACCCTCATCTAGCTCCATAAATTAAGCCAAGCCCGTGACCCCTTTTGTAACTTTTCTTTGCCCCAGCTCTATTTGAATTTCAAACACTTTGAACTCTTTTCTGTTATGGTATGCAATAACTATCTAGACTAATGCACTCTGACTTTGATTTATCTATGCAAGTGGACTGTAATAGGCTAACTCTCTTTTGACTGTGAGTCAGAAGACTCTTCTGCAACAACCCTTTCCTTTGAGCTTCTGATTTGAGCTTTGAGGGAGATGTGTTTTTTGTTTTGGTCCATAACCTGAGTCTTCCTCTGATCGATCTCCAAGCTGCAACTCAACAGGACAACATAGAGGTTAGAAAGAATGGTTTAGTCCATTTTCCTGGACTCCCTTTTTGCAATAACCTTGATGTCCTACTCAGGGATGAGACACCTCAGAAACTTCAAGTTAACATTTTGAGGAGAAACATTCTCCCCAAGTTCTCTCAGAGTATTGACAAGAATGTTGAATCTGTTAAAGAACTCTATCGATGTCTCATTGTCATTCATCTTTATAAGCTCATATTGCTGAATGTGAAGATTCAACTTGTTCTCATGGATTTTATCCAAGCCATCGTTTCTTAGAATCAAGACATCCCATGCCTCCTTTACTGATTTGCAATGTATGACTAGTTCAAGCATGCCACTGTCTAGGGATTTTACAATAGTCTCTAAGGCTCGTCTCTCAACCTGAATGAGTTCCTTATCTTCCTCAAAGAAATCTTTTTCCTCTTTGGGAACAAGTTTTCCTCTATCATTTGGATCCATAGAAGGACCCATAGGGATGAATCTCCCTTCAAAAACAGGTTTACTCATTCGCTCATCAGCTTGGTCAAAACAAAACATCATTTTGGCCCCTTTCAATGATTGAACTTGCAATCCTTAAACAAAGGAGGATGGGCATCATATAGAATGAAAACTTTACTTGCACATGACATTCTTGAAACACAGATTAGTAACTATTTTGTAAGCTAAAACAAAATAGAGTTCCTTTCCAAAAGCTGTTAGGCTTAGAAAGGTTGGCTCTGATACCAATTGAAAGTCAGGATGCAGCTTGCTGTGAGACTTGTGGGGG
>JAOVYX010015705.1:0-25144 GCA_035668315.1 Drosera spatulata | reverse complement strand
GAATTGTTCGCTTGGCTCCCTGACTAGTGCTTTCGAAGTCTTCCCTGTGAGTAACAATGTGCTTCTCCTGTTACAAGTTAGGTTGCAATACACAGAGGTAGAGATTGATGGAAGGCGGACATGGCGAATTGTTCGCTTGGCTCCCTGACTAGTGCTTTCGAAGTCTTCCCTGTGAGTAACAATGTGCTTCTCCTGTTACAAGCGAGGATTCAACTGTTACATTCAAACAGAAAGTTCTCGGTTCTGGCTGGGGCTCCTTCAACGTCTGCGGTCCACCTTGTATATGTACTCGTGTTGTATTGTCGATCTTTGCTTTGATGGTCATCTTCATCTCAACTCCAAGATTTTACAAACCCAGTTCCATATAAGAGCAGTCGTTATGTATACCACTCTGGTTGGATACTCTTGAGGATTGAATAGACAATGGTGTTTATACGGGGTTTCACCTATTGCAGCACTTCATACCAAGCTGTTCATTGTTTTCTTACAAATCAAAATCATACAAGGAAGAGCAGGAGCTAATACAGCCCGATATGAAATCGGGCAACATCAAAACATATCCTAGTGGTAAAGGTTAAATATGAATATAAGCATGATCGATTAGAACATGGCGGCTCAGCATTCCTTTGCAATCAACTTGGTGTTAGCAACTACTTCCTCTCTCTGTTTGTGACCGTTGAACTTGAAACAACATGCGACCTCCAAAACAATCCATTACAGCAGAATGAAAGTACTTGATGAACATGACTCAAAATAAACATCAGGTACAGAACATCAAGAACCCTGTCGGTCTCTACTTCATGATTCAAATTACTCTAAGACTAGTGATAAAAGGGGTGTCAAAACTTCGTCTCTTCATGGGCTCAACTTACCAACCTAGAAGCAAAAGCTTCAGAATCCATTCTAATGTAAAGACCATTCTTAGCTTGCCTGAAATATGCAGCTCGCGGATCTTCATCCACATCAACAGTTATCTGCAATGAGACGAAGAAGAAACACCATTAAACAATTCCTTATAATTCATATAAGTAGTACTGTATCGGTTGATTCAATGTTGAGCGCACTGAAACTGTTTATGCTCACCTCATCTAGCCTGGGAAGAGGATGCATAACAATGGCATGCTTCTGCATCACGCTCAACACATTTCTGTCGACTATGTACTTTCCTCGTGCTTCCTCGTAGAGTTCGTTTCTCTCCCCAAAACACTCTCTTTGAATACGAGCCTGGTACACTATGTCACATTTGGAAGCTACTTCCATAAGGTCAGAACTTTCTTCCCACTTAACATTCTTTGAAGTAAGATAATCCTTTATGTCATCCTGCATAACAAAAGAAACTCAAGAATGACAGACATATCACGCCTAGTCCAATAAGATCTGGTCTTCATTCTCACCTTCATTTTCACGACATCCGGGGCAACAAAATAGATCTTCACTTCATTGTACTTAGCAAGCAGATATGCAAGTGAGCGGACTGTCCTTCCGTTAGCAAGATCACCAACTAGTCCGACCGTAATGCCATCTAGCTTCCCAATCTCTCTTTTGATGGTGTACACGTCTAAAAAACGCCTATATTACACAGCAGAACAATTTCCAATAACATACTCAATAAAATAAATATGAACCAACATGCACAAAAGTCACACATTGTGCATCTTTACTCCTAAACATCAGATTTTGATCTTGGTGATCTTACATGATGGTTTGATCTAAATTCTAACGCAGAAGGAATGCAAAGGCATTTTGCTTACTTGGGTAGGATGCTGGCCAGGACCATCACCAGCATTGATCACTGGAATTTTTGCAGTAGCTGCAGCTCTCTTGGCTGCACCGCTCTCGAAGTGTCTCATCACGATTATATCAGCATATCCTTCTACTGTCCTAATGGTATCTGCACAGCACAGATCAAGGTTTAAATTGAAACAAATCATCAAAGAATCACAGCAAGTCACTTATGACAAAAAAACACCAAATGACATACCCTCGAGCGTCTCTCCTTTTGCAGCTGATGAGAACTCTCGAGCATTCTCAGTCGTCAAAACTTGCCCTCCTAACCTCTTCATGGCAGATTCAAAAGAAAGCCTAGTTCTAGTCGAAGGCTCATAGAACAAAGTGGCCATCAAATAGCCTTTCAGAATCTGGCTCCCTGGCGAGTTCTTCTCAATCTTTTCCATTTCCCGAGCCACTTCAAAAATGGCGCTTAGAGTATCCCGATCAAATTGTTATGCCTCAATCACATCTTCAAGCTGAAACTTGTTCCCAGCTTCAAACAGGTGCCCTTTACCAGGCTCCACCGGACGGCATTGGAGTCTATCCCTCTCCTCAGTGTTATTGTTCCAGAGCCATTGGAGTGACTTCACACACTCCCATCGAGCCTTAAAAGCGCTAAACCGACCAAGTCCTTCACAAGCCACTATTCTGCTGGATGAACCAAAACACTTGCACGACGAAGGGTTACTCGAGTTCGTCTCTCCAGGAGAACGAGTGACCAGCCGTGACATACATCCAGGATATGAACATAAACCTGCCATTTGCAACTGTCAGCATGATAAGAAAAACAACATAGATGATTCCAGAAATTCAAGAACATCATTAATCACTCGAAAGCTAAGCTAGATCATTCACAATAATACTAACAAACAAAACATATCATTATCTTTATCCATTACCGTGGTCGATTACATAATACTATATGGTATGTCATTTATTCAACCAATTTGAAAATCTTCCCATGATCAAACTTTCATACAGAAGACTAGCTAAATGGGAAAATCATAAGAGCAAGAATAGACATGAACTAATCCAGCAGTGAATATGACAGAATTCAAAGCCCTGAAGTATACAAATCTGAAATGAAGTTCAAGCAAATACCTCACCGCTGAATTCGAGTAATTTCCCGGCGCGAGAATTGAGAGAGCGATGGCGTCGGCGACGACGGCGAGTGGTGAGAGAGAAAGGGTTGCCCAGCGCGACGAGGCGGCGGCGGAATGCTGATACCGGCCGGTGAGTGGGTTTGGTGTGATTTTTTTTCTCTTTTTCTCTTTTTTATATTTTGAGTTGGGTTGATAATTTGAAGAAAGGTCTGTTGGAATTTATTTGGATCAGGCCCAAATCGAACTCAAATCACTTAGATTACGGATAAGAAATTGGATTAGAAAGTTAGTGTTTTGGTTTTGGACATGAAATTTATAAATCCAAGACACAATTTTATTAAGATTAATTATGCGAATGAGATATTCTGATCTAAAAAATTAATGTGAAGGGTGTGTCTTGAATATATCAAAATTTGTCTTAAAGATATCATTGCCATTATACCGTTTGTCAAGTGCTAAATTACGGTTGAGATTAAACAAAAAAAAAATGATCAAGATTAAAACTCGATAAATAAGTCTCAATCCTTGATGTTTTAATTTGGGTCATTCTTTTAAAGACAAACTACACTAAAAAAACTAATGGAAATGCACATGGCCATCGGTACAATTCACGGATAATAAAATATAAATGAAAACTACCATAGATATCTTTGCACAATTCTTTTTTATTTTAATACTTGTCATATTCTGTGTCAAAACACACACACTTCTAATCCCATCATTCATTAGTGTGACATATGAAAGCGATTCATAAAGTCGATCATATACGGTAATGCAGACCACTACAGGCATGGCAGTGAATCTCAAGTACTGGCATGCCTTGTGAAGAACAAGCTTACAGCTGAAATATACAAATTCGTTCAAGTAGCATGAGCATATGCTGAAACAAAAGGGTTGCTCAAAGGCAAAGTCATCACTTTTACTAGTATCATGTAGCAGATGCAAATAAGCAAAGGCAAAGCGGAGCAACTAAACTTGAGTACATTCTTAAAAGGGGGGGCATTGAAAGCAAAGCAATGTGGCACCTTTTTTCCTAATGGGCATCAACAAGCCGAATGATTGAACACACTCGAAAGCACACCTTGCTAATGCTTATATGCCCGTGCGATTTTCTTCTCCAAAGTACTTGGAAAAAAAACCCACAAAAGTACATTAAGACCAGCATGAGAAAGAAAGAACCCTGACGAAAAGAGCTGATCGAGACGGAACTGCCCGAGATCCTGAAGGAGACTGTTTGAAATGATATTGTGCAAACGTCTATCAATTCACTCCATAGCTTCAACATTCTGGTGATGGAAAGCAGTCGTTCAACAATCCATGGCATGTCCCAACCTGTAAGGATGGCCACAGCCAGCACCATCCTACAACAGCAAACTCTTTCTGCTTATACCAAATACCGTCAATCCAAGATAAAACGAGCAATACCACACTTTGAAGCACATGAAATTCAGATAATGAACTCCACAATAACTACTGCAAAAGTATATGAGCTCAGTTAAGGCCGTCAATTCAGATATTGAGAAGTCCCAAAGACTTGGCTTCGAGTTTCAGGTTTTTCAGATATTGAATGGCTTCATCAAGAACCATAACCGGGTCGCTTCCTTTCCCACCACCAGGGATTATGCTCCGCAAGACGTTGATAGTCTCGCAAATTCTCTCCCTCTTTTTCCCAGATAAACAAGTCATATTACCAGACTTGGTTGCATCTTCCCCTGCATTACTAGATTCAGCATCATCTTCATAATCAGGGGACTTCAAGGCTTTAATAGAAGAAGCATAGCTCGATGAAGGTAGGGTAGCATAGCTCACGTGAGAGACTTTCAACCGTTTGGAAGGCAAAGGAGAGCTTGCAACCTCTTCCATCCCTTCCAGACACAACTCTTTTTCATTTTGTCCGGTCATTGGACTGGGAGAATGACCGGTACTGGTTTCTTCATCATTGTAAGAGTAATTGTCTTCATCTTCAGAGGAAAGTAGCGCATTGATTTCATCTGTATATTCATTCCTCCCACAACTGTCGCTACATCTAGAATCCTCGGTGGTCAGAATGGGATCCGAATCATAATTAGCATCACCAGTCATTTGGACATCATTCAAATTCAGATGGAAGCAATTAGCAGGTTTGGGAATCGAGGAGGCAGGGCAATGAACTGGAGTATCCATCCCAAAGCTGTAGATCAGTGTCGTCTTATCTCCAGTCTGATCAAAAACGAGAAACTGCTTCAAAGTGAGCCCAGACGGCATGATTTGTAATTTGCATTTATCGTGCACAGCTACGAAAATTTTCTGCATGTGACTAAACCTTGCAAACAAGTTTCTATTGAGAATCGCATCAGACATTGAACTCAAACCCTTTGCAAACGGATGCAAATACTGAAGGTTTGTATCAATGTTGGGCGCCGCCTCAGAAGTTTCCAATGGAGGAAGCTCACTAGCCACAGGCATTCTCTCAGCACAAGCAGGAGGGTTGGCAATTCCAGTCCCATACATTTCCAAATCAAATTGGCAATATTCAGAGCATTGTGCATCACGAAGCAGCCGATCTGCTAGTGACAGGCCTTGCCCGGATCCAGGTTCCTTTCCCATCAACCAAACACAAAACTCTAGCAATCTGAGAAACAATGAATCAATTAGACCTGAGCGAAAAAGTTAATGGTTGCAGTGGCAGATTGAGGATTTAGATACTTACCAGCACAACTGTTTATACCAATGCTTGATGGATTCTGTTGTTGACACAAAGTAAAACAAAAAAACTCCAGTTGAGGTCAAGCTTAACGATGACTAATCTACGTAACCGGCTTCAGTAATTGACGAAAGTATTCAGCCTGAAACATGAAACAATCAAGGTTAATACAAGTAGATGAACATAATGATGTGTCCACAGGAACATGGCTATATGTTATGCAAGTTTCAAGCTACAATTTATGAGAGTGCTATCTCATTCCACGAAATGTTCTGAGATACATGTTACGCAAGTTTGACATGATAATACAGCATAATGATGTGTCAACAGAAACAGGGCTCTACTCAAATTGCTCGTGAAAACAGGAGATGTCATAATAGACAAATGCACCATAGTCCATACAAACATTTGGAATCATGAAATCTTTTTTTGGTGGGGTTAATCAAGTAGTTCTGCACGTGTTAAGCATAAAACGTAATCTTTTTTCTTCGCCTACAAGCTAGCTTCTAACTTAAGATGGTACTTAGACAAGTTCAAAGAGGGAAAAAGTTAAAAGAGAAAGGGGGAAAAAAGTAATCACAGGGTCTTGCATTCGACCATGTTTCAGAACATGATTAATCATCACAAGTTATAAAGTGGCTATCCCCCACAAGACCGAAAACGCATTCAACGAGCATTTCAGTGAGAGTGGTTCTATGGTTGGATACTGCTCAAAACTATTCAATTAGAGCGCATTCGACGCAACATATGACAGAAGTCACTTAAGAAGTCCTCTTTCGATCATGAATAAACATGATATCATTCTTCGGCTCCAATTGGATCACTGCTCCTCAAATCAGATAGTTTTTAATTGATCGTGACCGAAAAAACTCGGTCTGAAGTATCGCATGAAACCACAAAGAACAGCAAGCAATCGACATAACCAAACATTATATGCTCAAATCATAAGGGGAAGAGAAAATAACAGACCTGACAAATTTGAAGAGGTTGGAAACAAGCGATGGCTCTAACAACTACGGTGGCAGACCCGGCGACACCATTCTCGTGCTTCAGTGCTCGAAATCTCGTCTGACCCGCCGCTTGGCAAACCATCACTAGTTTCACTACTCCCACCAATCACAATCACTTGTAGCAGCAATAAGGATTGGTCACCACACAAAAATAACTTCCCCGATCCGTCTGGCCCGATCTCAGGTTCTAACAATCAATCGACTCAATCACACAAAACCACAACAAATCCAGCAAACAGATCACACGAGGATGAACTAACAGGAATCAGAAACTACAGCCCGTAAAAGGCGATTTCACACTTGGCTGAGGAATCCGAACATTGATTTTACAAGATGACTCGGCAGTACAAATTCAGGGAGATCACCCGACGAAGAACATCGATTGCCAGAGAAAGCGACCACATGATGATTTTGCGACAATCCAACAAGATTGATTCTCTCAAAATTCAATAATCCTGCAGAGAAGAGATACCATCGTAAAAAATTGAAGGAAACAATTAAAACATTGAATACACTGAACTGTTGAAACGAGATTTGTTCATCACTCACCGTTGAGGGAATCGATGAGATGAAATGGGGGAAAATGGAGGAGTGTGTATGTGTTGGCGTGGGATGTTGTCAATGGCTTTGGTACGATGCGGCACGGGATGGAGACGAGAGACGACTATATGAGTTAGGGAATCGACGGAGATGGAGCCTTGATTGTTTTTCGACCGTCGGATTAGTGACATTAGTCCCACTCCCCGTGCGTTTTTGTTTTGACTCTACTTCATGGGCTCTGCACGTTAATGGGTTTCTTTTGGCTAGGATGCAGTCAAATTTCAGTGCATGTGATAATTATAGTATTTGTATCTTTGTTTCTTGAAAGCGAATTGGTATAAAATAATTTATGTTTGTTACTTATGGTGACAAATTGTTTTATGAGTGGGAAACATTTAACAAAAATATGAGACTACTTATTTGGATAACATGAGTTCATTGTAGTAACTAGTTACTCTATTTTATGTTCAATGCAGTGCACAAACGATAAGTTGATTGAGTTTTCTATGATGGTTAGCATTTTTGTAAGTGAGGTTACTCGAATAAAAAACAACACATTTTGTGGAGATTTTGAAATGGGATGACGGAATGAATTACCATTCAATAAGCGTGCCAATTAATTATTTATATTATATGTGAGACTCCAACCGTCCCAAGAATTGGTTATTCATAAACGAGTCATGAAGGGTATAACAAACATGCCCTGTCTCCACATTGGATCAAGAATCGGATCAGATTGAACACCGTTTTCAAGAAAATCTAGAATAAGAGGCTCATTTCAGTCAAATAATAACCTTGATAAAGAACAATAATTATTGGCTTCGTGGGTTAGGGTTGGGAGAAATAAATAAAAGGGGAAGTGAAACCTTCGAGTGAGAAGTTTCATTCATTGGAGCCGCAACCGGTAATGTGGAAATGGACATGCACGCTAGAAAAGCTACGTTCAACCCCATCACTTTGCATGCCCGCCACGCACTATCCAACAGAACAGCAATAAAGTGCGGTAAGCTCATGCCAAGCTTCTGATTGAATTCCTGCAAAAGAGAATTTCGATCACTTAAAAGCAGGAATTACTGTATTCTCTCAATTTCATACTCTCGTTTCGTCCCTTAATAAATACTTCAAACATTTAGATTGATAATTTATCGAAACAAATGTTGACTAGCATAACGGAATCATTGAATATTGTTTTTAAGTAAATTTGTCATGAATATCAATTGATATTAGTTATGTAATTTTATATAACATACAAGGCTAGAAGACCGCGCACATTGTTTGATAAGAACGACTTGACTTATCAAAATGCATGTTGTTATCTGTTGAATGGCATATTTTTTTTAAAATGCAGTGTTTTTTTATGAGATACATTAGACAAATTTCAAATAATTTAGAACACATGTATTGTCAACTTAAATCTCATGTGCGGGTTGTCTCACGTATGATCACAAGAAATACGCATAAACTCCATTAGTTCATCTATCAAGGTAATCAAAATTTGTAATTAAACTTTAGGCTGTTAAAGGCAAATGTATAAATAGGTTAATTGGTTACGCACATAATTAACCTGTAACATACAGATGTGAGCACACATATATGTTAGGAAGACTCGGTTTGACTGTGCTGGACCTTCTCCTTTGAATTCTCCGAAGATCCATTTATCCAAACATAATTCAATGTAACTATGTTCTGGCAGGTGGTGGTAAAAGATTAGATGTGTCAGAGTGAGGAAGTAAGTTGACTTTAATGAAAGCACGCCGCTGATAGGCTCGTGGTACGCCTGCTGAACTGGAATTGAGAAAATTCTGTCCCATTGTTATAAAGATATAATTCACGGTTTGATAAAGAACTACATTGAATCAATGATCTGTGTATCATCTTTTAAAGGAAAAGGGCAAAAAAAAATATAGACTATCTATTAAATAGTAAAAAAAATTATCAATGAAGTTGAAATAGTTGAATCTGCTGTTCAAAACACCTGTCAATCCCATTTTTTTTTGTTGCACAATCTCTATTTTTTCATGCGTAAAAATAACAAGATGAAAACCTATAAAGGAAAAGGTTGACGAGCGTGAAAAGGGAGTCTGATACTTCCTCACTTTCTTTCCACGTTGTCGGGATCTCACCTCATAGCGATGGTTAAAACGAAACAAAACACATTCTAAAAAAAAAAACCGAAACAAAACAATATGAACGAATAAAAGCAAAAAGAAGCAAAAGAAAATCAGGGAACACGTGCAAAGAGGTTGCACGCTTGTTGTGTATGGGCTGGGCCCCTCCTCGGCACTCATTGACAAGTTATATTTAGTTTTTTTTTTTATTAATTTACGGTTTTATGAGGGAACTCCATCACACAACCATTAACGTGCAAATCGAAAGGACCATTACGAATTTTAAATTGATATGACACAATGGTCAATCAACGGGCTCACCCCAATAAAAAACAAACATCCGGAGAGATTTGAGACTCTGATCTCTATTGGAAAGTTCGGAGTGCTTATCATCAAGACCGTCGAAGATGTGACAAGATAATGTTTAGTCATATTAAAATGTGCATATAAAAAATACTCTTAATCAGTATAGATCCGTTAATTTAACAACTTCTCAAACACGAGTGCGATGCAAGGGTGAAAGAAATGGAGTGATAATTTAAACAAAATACACCAATCAATTTCAAACAAAACAAAAATCTTAATGTTTAGCAGTGAAATCAAAATCCTAGGACTATATCAAGAGAAAGTAACTCTCACAAATCCATGATCGCTTCGAGTGATTTGGAAGGTTTATGAAGAAGCATACGTTTCAAGAAAAAATCGAGGATTGTCAAGAGAAATCATGGAGATTCTAATGATATATAAATAAGACGAGTGTTATAATTTTTATGGGATCAAAAGAATATTTATTGAAGCAGTTGTGTATTCACTTATAACACATGTGAATATCTCAATTCAGCTCCAATATTTCGATATCAACAGACCATAGCCAGACATGAAACTAGGCCAAATTAGTGAAGTGCCCGGGGTTACCCGACCCACCTACATCCCCTAATCGGATAGTCTCATTAAGTTAGGCTCTCGAATGAGAGTCTCATTAAGTTTTCCTCAACATTTACCCATGACATCTTGAAAAAAACAGCCTCATTCAAGTGAAAAAATTACTAATTGCATCGAAGATGGAGAAGAAAGGACCAATAAGCCTATTTACCAGACCTTAAAGCATTTCGCATTCATATATCAGCAAATTTACTCACTCTCATGAAGAAGAGTGTGTGTGCCAGTGAACATGGAGAAAATTCATCTTTGAAGTGTAACGTGTTCATCAGAAATAAATGCACTACGCTAAAAGAAGAGGAACACAAAGAACACCTCCAGAAGAACCTCATGCACAACTCAGAACAAGAACACAGAAATGAAAGAAGCAAGGGACTACTATAAATCATAGCAAGGAGCAGATGCTAGAACAAGAAACTCATGAAAAGTTAGGCTCTCGGGTGAACCTTTCACTATATTTTCTATTTTCCCAACATTCACCTATGACATTGCGAATACACACCTAATTCAAGCATATAGATTACGAGTCATACGAAGATGAAGAAAGGACCAAGAAAGATAAGAAAGGCCAGCACCTTCTAAAGATCATTTTTCCTCAATCCAACAAAAACACATAAAAATACCCAAAGGATGCAAAGAAGAGAGAGAATTCTCAATTTATCGGAGGAATCGTCAAGATCATATACCAGATCTTGAATCCTTCAACTCATTCACATATAAACAAATTAACTCAGCATTCTTATTACAAAGAACTAAAAAAGAAAGAAGAAAAGAAAAAAGAACCCAAACATCTAGCAATTCCATCCATGTCAAACCGCGAACGACATAAACGCCATATTGCAGATGAAAAGAGTATGCCTAAGAACCCTATGAGTCATAGTAATGAACAAGAGATCGAAGACTAAAAGAAAAACTAATAATGTAGAAAAACAAGTCAATCCGAAGAATCACCTTAGCAGAACTAAGTTACCATAAGCAAGTAATACACTTGCAAACATCAGAAAATAGGTTGGGTGGGATAGAGATATGATAGACTTCAAAAGCCCTACGAAACATGTCCAGGATCAGAACAAAAGTCTAGTACATGAAGCTGGGAGTCTGAATAGAACAGAAACAAGCGGACTAATTTTGACTTATACCATGAAGGGAGGAGCACCTCTGATTTAAACTAAAATCTATGGGCAAAACATTACCATTGAAACCAAATAAATTTCCAAAAAACGGAGACTGAATCTGATGATCATCCTCTGAAGAACAGATGACTCTTGTCTTCCGCGTTGAATCAATGTAGAATCTGAAGATATCGCCAAAGTGAAAAACAGAACAACAGGGGACCATTACCTTTGCAGAACCATGCACCGCCTGAGATTCTCCCCATGCTTAACTCAATAAATCACAATTAACAAGCTGCACCAAAAAAACAAATAATAATAATAATAACAATAATAATAAATCAAGGATGGAAAAAAGAAGAGGCCAAAAAACACCAAAATACTAAGTCATCATTGTAAACTTCCTTACACATTACCAGAGCTCGAAACCCATGAGTCAGTGTTAGTGTAACGATATAGTAAAATACAAAATATTCCAACTATGCAGTTTTTCCCTGCACAAAAAAACACGTATGAATAACCATTGGCCAAAGATGAAAAGAAGATAATGAGAATTTGAGAGTTGAACAACGCTAAGTCATGAACTAATCTGCATATTAAAAGGCAAATATTTAGTTACCTTGTTTGAAGCCCTGTATCAGAAGAAGGTCCTAAAGGAGTTGATCATCTGGACAGGTATATTTGGCAAAACATCACAACCGTTTGGACAGGTAAAATAGCATTATATTCGTCAAAACAAAGGGAACTTCTCTAACTGTCCAGAACAAAACAGAAATTAGTAAACTACTATAACAATTCAGAGATATGAATCGCAATTCAACTCTTTGGCTACAGCAACACAATCACGACATCGACGGGACACCAACTACGTGAAATTCCCTTCCAATAGACATACAAAATTTAGGTTAAGTAGTTATCTTTGACATTTGATTGATAGTCATCAAAATCAAAGAAATCAAACCAATGAGCGGTAGAGCAAAGACCAGTTGAAGCTACCCCAATCTCCTTGAGTACCTAATTCCACCGATGCGACAGAACCTTCACATTTATCAACGGATTGTTAACTCGAAGAAATGATACGACGAACTTACACCAATAGCCCAGAATACGAAGATCAATTAACCTCCAAAAATATGGAAGCAAATAAACAAGATGTCTGATTCCCTTAGTTTATCGACACATTTAAACCTAACATGTTTCAGCTGCTCGAAACCATACTAGAATTTTAACTCACACCAGCATTCAGTACTTTGTGGGTAACGTTCAACATTGAATAATGTTAACATACTCAATATGATTCCTAAAGACGCCAACAAAATATGAATTTTAAAAACTAAAAACTCGAAAGACCTTTTTCAAGCTTCCCATCCGAAAAAATTATAAAATCACGAGGAGTAAAAATGAAGTTTTGTAGATGCAAGTCCACTATACGGACAAATTCGAGCACTAGTTTCACAACAAGAAAAGAAATAAATAGAGAAAAGCGGCTAAGGATTTATCCCAAAAACAGTTACTTCAAGTCTCGAAACAAAACATTTCAACCGTAGTTTGAAATTATTAATACCTCCATCTCATACTTATGATAACATTTTACTTTTTTATATTTCTTTCGTCTCATAAAAAATATAATCTTTTGACCGGGCAAAGTTTGTCATACGTACAACGACGATCAAACGTAATTTTTTTTTTGTTAATTTATCATGAAACATCAATGATTGTGTAAATTACATATTTCAACCTAATATATATTGTAAGATAATCAGACGTGATTTGATATGAAGACGAAACTTATATTTATGCGTATAGAATAACACAAAATATGTATATGTTATATTCTTTGTGGAACAAAGGGATTATTATTTGAGACGTATTTTGAAAAATTTTATTATTCATATTTAACGATATAAAAAAATTACTTCATTGGTCCAAAATTGAAATACAAAACTAAAATTGTCATTGATATTACATCATAATTTTATAAAAACTAATGTTTAATTATTTTATAATACAAATCAAAATTTATATCGACATGTATGAAAGTCAAGTTTTTACGAAAATTATAAGATGAAGAGAATAATAATTTTTTTATTTTTATTTTTGGGATGGTTTCCCCAAGAAACTCGATCACACCCATTAACTCGCAAATCGGAAGGACAATTAAGAGTTTTAAATGACTATCGCAAAGTGATCAATCCATGTACTCACACCAGTTGAGCACAAGCATCCAGAGAGTTTTTGACCATGTGACCTTCATTTGAAATTTTGAAATGCATACCATTAAGGTATCATAGAGGGATGACAAGATATTGTTCAGTTATATTAAAATATATATATATATATATAAAATATTTTTAATCAAGATATATCTTTTAATTTAATAATTTTTCAAACACGAATGTAATGTTGTGTTGAAGAAATGAAGCATCAAAATTGTGGGATGATTCGGATGAATATTTCACTTACGGTGGGAGTTGAGTCCATTGTTGTGAAAAAAGAAAAAAAAGAAAAAAGAAAAAAGAGAGAGAGAGCAAAAAAAATTAAAAAAAAGATAAAAAAAAAGCACAAAACTAGGTCAACTATGAGGCACCAAACTCTCCAATATATGTTTTTTTTTTTTTTCGTCCATAAAATTTAGAAAAATCCAACATCTCAAGATTATCTTACATATTCAAAGGTTTTTTTTTTTTTTTTCTTTGTGTGGATAAACTTACATATTCAAAGTTAGTTTGTTATCCTTCAATCTATATCGGGCAGCCATTATGCAGCGGGCTTGGTATATGCCTAAAGTTTGGGCCAATTGGGCCGCTGCCAGGCAGCCCCTCCTCTCGTCATAGGTTTCGCTCTATACGCTTTCAATTTCAAATGAAAATCCAAAGATAGAAACATCATTTTCCCTCTCCAAACCCCATTGAGCATCGCCTTGCTCTCCTTCTCATTTTCTCTCTAAATCACAGATCGGAAGTCGCTTCTTATCGATGAAACGTGACCGAGATAGTCTATCTATGATCGGTGTCTTATCAGATTGATTCTCTTTATCCACGCAATCGATTCTAGGTTTTCGAATACTGGATGGTGATTTTTTTGCGATTGATTGTGCTGAGTTTTCGATTGGATGTTGGAACTGTGATACTGTACTTGAAGTCGATTTTGTGATTGATTGTGCGGCGTATGCTTGAGGAGGCAGAAGAGAGAACGGTTAGCAATTTTGAGCGAGAGTTTATCGGCTTCTGATGATTAGTTGAAAAATAACTGCAATTCGACACCGAAAAGGAATGCTAGGTGGGTTGATGGAAACTTTGGCGGTTATTGGGTAATCTGACAAATGTGGGAATAGCATTGCTGATGGTATATGTATTCTGATGTACAACGAGGTTGTAGGGGAGGGTACCAGAAAGAAGAATAAGGGATAGGACAAGTGACTAAGGAGATCAGAGATTTATAACGATTCGAAACTGGAAAGAGTAAACAAAGATGTACCTGAAGATATTTTACGCTCAATCCGATGTGCTTTTCATCAGCACTTGATGGGGTGTTCATACAAGGGATTGACACCTATAGTAAAATCTATTTAGTGATACCATGATTAGGCTGTTAATCGCAAATTTGCAATTTGTGATGTAGCTTGTATATAGACCTGTGGGTGCACAATGTCGGAAACAACGACAAATCAAGAAATCATGCAGCTGGTTTAGCATCGAACTCTGCCTTGCTCAACCTATTTTTCTTTGGACTCTGATGAGGCCCTGTTCATTTAGTTGCCGCAAAAATTTGAGCGCGCGAAGTCCCAAAAGTGAATCAATTGATGCATCCAGATAGTATGAACCCCCTACTTATGTGGAAAGAAAGTCCATAATGGATCAGCGATGACCGCTCTACAGGAAAATGCTCACAAGTGACAACCTCTACGATAACTGGAACAGTTACCACATGTGCATATCTTCTTTTACAATGAATCTCTTATTTTGAGCGTGGACATTGTTATTGTTTTTTTAAAGCACTACACTATTTCTTTCCTTGGTCGATTCTTAATGGTTTTCTTTTCCATGATCAATCATCAGTGATCCCGTTCCTGGCGAGAGATGTGGGGATATTTTCTCATGAAGCAAAGCTGTCGACTGTCGAGCTTTCTGGATTGGTTTGCTTGCCTGCGACTGATGCATACTTCAGGTTCGACCCGCTTTTCCTTTTCCTTATTACTTTGCTAGATAGTATTATTGTTCTTGTTCAGCTTGTTTCATTACTAATAATGCTTGTTATTATGAAGCCAAGTCTCATAAATGGTTCTAATCTGCAGTATGCATTTTGATCCACATCTATGCCCTGCTTCATCTAACTTAGTATCCAGAATGTATCTAGTCACAAGTATTGAGTATTGACCCATCAGGGCTCAGATTACTTTCTCATGTTAGAAACTTCAAGTCTCAGAATCCTTGAGGAACCACATGGTTTTTCATTGCCAAAAAAATTGTACTGCAATAAAAACTATAGCCCCTGTCTCCTAGTTTGGACACTGTTTCCCTCTGGTCAGATAAGTGACTAGGCTTTGCCATGAAAGTGATAGTGAAGAGAAATGCAAGCAAATAGTTACTCATCTTCTTGGACTTGAATGCTGCATTTCATTCTTTTTTCCTGTGAGGAAAGTGTTGGTCATGTCATGAACAATGAAGCAAAAAGGGAGCAAAGACATTTATGTTAGACTGCTGCTCCCCTTTGAGGAGTTCTAATCCAAATAATGGAATCTAGGCTTTGAACTGAGATCCTTGTCTTCACTGTCGTATTAATCCAAGGCATTTGCTCTCATGTCTGTCGATTGTTTTCTGGATGAAAAATTTAAGCATACTACCTAAGCCTTTATTTCTATCTGTTACTAAGTTCTAATCTGGGAGCGTTGTTTGTCAAGGGAATTAATCAACAATGTAATTCTACAAATAACCTTCACACATCAATATCATCCTTCGTTATTGAGAATGATAAACTGAGTGTTAAAATTATATATTGAGATAATAGCACAGAACACTGTAGATGCACCCCTTTTGCGTCACGATATTCCCAAAAGATGTATTCCATCTTTTTTATCCAGAGTCAGTTCACCATTTTCTCAAATGTCCTTGAAACCTTGAAGTTAAGGCGAGGAGTGGTTGGGTTTTAGTTTCTCACATATCTAACAGTCGTGGATGTTAGTCTAGCTAGTCCAATTTCGATCTTGTAATCGCCTTCCTCGTTCCCCCGATCCAGACGTGTAGCGCAGACTATTAAACATCTTCGATACTCATATTTCATTCATTCACCATTTTCCCTCGTCAAAAGCTAGTCAATACTTGGAAACCCAAGCATGTTATGGAATCTTGGATGATGCATTTCCAAGATGCCATTGCAATTGGTTTTGATGTTTCTTCACCTTTTTTTTTTTCAAACCATTATACATTTCAAATACCCAAAGAGTCAAGACCAGACATCCAGTCAAACAAAGTGCTGGTCTCAATGTTCCGTATAAGGCAGGTGAAACAAGCTGTACCCTGACATATTTGCCAAAAAGGAAGAAATCGTGCTGTATTATAATGTTAAAAAGCAAACACAGCAAGCAATGGGCAGCTGGTGACTCCCATCATCTCTAATTTTTTCCTCAATAACTAGCACCTTTTGTTCTGCTCCCTTCAGGGCAAAGCAGCAACTTAAAAGATATCAAAATCAATCAAACCAATCCCATAACTGGAAAACTCAAATAAAAAATAAGACCCAAAAGGGGGAAAAAAATCTGTCCAAGAGGGTAGAACAGAAACTCCCTATTCTCATTGTTACATTGATCAAAGTCTTCAGCCCCCCTTCTCTTCAATACCCTGCGTTGGTATCTAATCAATCTTCAAGAGAGGAGTCTATAGCGACTTTTCTGCAATCTTTCATGCTCCATGGCATTGTTCTGTCCTGGTCGAACTCTTTCACGAGCAACATTAGAAAATGGAGACGCCCCCGAGTAGATACTGAATTTGCCCACTATTGCTAGCAACTTATCCAGCTTCATAAGCATTTTCTCTTTTGTTTTATTTCCCCTGAAGACACACTTGGGCAATCCAGATATCAGGGAGAAGATTATTTATCAAACACTCGATATTGTTGAAAGGAAACATGCCACTCTGCTCCACTCCACACTATTTCTGATGACTCGGACGAGTTCTACCACTCTTTTTGAAAAGCCTTGTTTAACTTTCTTCGCTTTGGAGCAGCAGGGCTATTCTGAGTTGAATTTGCGCATGACCCAGATGGTGTATCATCACCACTCTTGTAGCTCAGGCATGCTGCATCCAGGACCCCAATAGGACTCTGGGGAACTGATTGGGATGAACTAGTCGGAACCTTAAGAGACTCGTTAGCTAATGAAAAATCACGAATGAGTTCAAGGCACTTGAGTAATCTCTCCTGTAAGTTAAACAAAGTGGTTTGCATTAGAAAAGAGCACAAGACCAATGAAACACAAAGGAAGCACTTAGATTATACTTTATACATAATCTATCTCCTACAATTCATCAGCTCAAAACAGTGATCAATTGCACCCAACAATCAACTCATGATTATTGAGAGTTTAAGAGTCCAAGAAACGAATACAAGATGAAACCTAAACTTGTTTTTATAAGATCTAAAACTGTGTAGTTTTGTTCAAGGATCCATTACCTTGTCTACATGCCCAGAGAAGCAAGAAACTGTTTTTGCAATGTCCACTGTTTGATTGTCTCCTGTAACAGAGAATGCCACTGTTGCTGCAATCTCTGAAGGTTTGAATTCCAAAAAGTTAATTCCTGAATCAAATTTAAAATCATCAATGCACAATTCCTTTCCTGTTTGTCACTATTTGCAAACATAATAACTTCAATTCTTAATTTGTAGACCACTAATCAATAACCTTGATGTTATCTTCAAGAAATATAATTTGAATCAAAATACACAATGTGGTCTGATATGAGGCAGAAAGGATCATGCTTGGGAAGATTTTGTTATATACCTTTGGTGATGCATTTGATGATATGGACTGATTTCAGGATTGAGGGTCTAGAAGGCATCTTGTCACCATTGAGTTTATACAGGAAGTGATCAATAAATGAAAATGGTGTGACGGAGTGCATCCTCCACTTAAACGTGCTTAGCACTAAGAGCTCCATTCTTTGAATTGTTTTTGCTTCGAATATGAACTTGGATCCAACTATCTGCACATTTGTTCCAAATCCATCAAAATCACAACTTCCGCTTTGTCTTTATCGAGGATCGCCCTAGGCAGATCAGGAAAGCTCAGAATAACTCACTTGCAAATCTAGGGGTGGAGGAACATCGGTTTCCTCGACCTTGGCTGCTAATGACACACATGTGACAGCCAGCAATTGCATCATCCAAGCTTTACCCTTCTGCACACGAACATTATATATTTATATCACGACGCAGTATGAGAACTGTAAAATTTGTCCATGTAAAATGATCAAACTATGCACAGGACAAATTGCTCTATTCCCATTAAATCTACAGTGTTAAGGTTAATTATCGGATATATATTGTCTAAGTGGGATGAGATACCATTAGTATTCTTTTCAGCCTTGCTATTCATAAGCTTTTTGGAATAGCTGTATAGGAGATTCTATGATCAGGTTTCACTCAGGTCACGAGTTTGATACCCCATCTAGCACTTTCGAGAAAAAGAATTAAAACATTCCAAAATGCAAAAAAAGGTTATTTTCAACAGTTTGCAAAGCTTGAGCTTTTAAACAGATTCAACAGAGAAGAACGTGCTTTGATCAATCCTTACTGGTAGTTCATACGCCGAAAGGAAGCGGTCCAAGTAGTTCACTGATAGGCAGGCACATTGAGGTCCAAAATTGAAGTGGGAATGAACCTGTTCAAGATGTTGATCACATATCAGCAATTCAGCATTATCAAGCATCAAAATAGCATTAGCTTGTCAATCAGATACGCCTGCCTTCTTGGACCCGAAACAGTATCTAATAAAACAGTGGCTCATGCTATCAATATGCATGATAATGAGATCAGAAAGTTTTATTGGAAGGTAGAAAATGCAAACACCAATTCACCATCAAAGGCCGACAATCTAGAATGATTAAGCTGCCTAATCACTCGTTACAAAAGATTCATCTAACTATTCCAATGTCAAGGGCTGTTCTGTTGTATTACTTCTTGTGGGCCATTCTTTCGATTCTCAGGTTTCCCATGTTAAATCTTGAGTCCATTTTTGTATTAGTTCGCTCACAATACACCGATGCCCCGATTTGTAACATTTTCCCCCTCAAATCACGTTCTTTAGAACTAAAACACCAATAATCCTTCAAAAACCCACCTTGAAAATCCAATCAACAGCCCCATTCCTCGCCACCAAGTCCAAGTCGCCACACCTCAGCCTCCCCAAATAATTCCCACAAGGCACACACTCACTCTCCCTCTCCACCAAGACCCTCACCCTCTCCTCATCCATCACCACCACTCCGCTGATCATCCCTTCCTCTCCCCCAACTTCCCCTTGATCGCCGCTCATCGGCGTTATCAAACCAATATCAACACTATCGTCGTCGTCGTCGTCCAATATGATACTCGATTCCTCCTCGGGACAGAACAGGCTAGAATCTGCATAATCGAAACTGGGTGGCGCCATTAGAAAGATATCAAGGTGGAGTTTTTGATTGACGAAATGGGAGTTGTGAGATTGGTTTTTGATGAAGAAATGGGGTGAGTTGAGTGAGTTGAGGGGAGCGGAGAGTGATGGAGGAAGTGGGGAGAGTGGGGATGGAAGGGAAGGGACAAGGAGAGTGAATATTGGGAGTGTGTAGGGAAGGGAGATATGAGAGGAGCGGAGTTGTAGGAATATAGGTGGCACGGTGAGGGTGTGGGTGGGTTCATACTCACTTTCCTGGTTTTGTTCTTTTTATTTTTAATCTTTATATTTTGTTTTGCTTTTTTTTTGGTGAAGTACGAGACATGGAGAATTATGGTTATTATGGATTCTAAATACGTAATCTAATCGATGGATGTATCTATTCATGATACTAGAATTTGTCAATGCAGTCAGTCTTCATCAACTCGAATAAAAAAGGAAACGAAGAAGCAACTCATACCATCTCTCATGAGATCAATCCTTAAGCAAACTCTAAGTTCATCTTTATAAAATGAAATATCTATCTTATATAGGGGTATGAGTTTATTGGATCTGTGATGAAGCAAAAGTTACTTAGTTTTGAGGGCTTCTCACCGTCCGACTAAGTCAGCGGCTCACCCTCTATCGAAGAGATAAGGATGTTGAATTATAATAAGTGTTCAACTGATAAGTGAAGGTAAATCTATTTGGTCCGATCGATTTATCTTGTTTTTTTCGATTTGTTGACTATCGATTAGATCAAAGGGTTTTTTTTAAAAATATCTTTTTGAATAGAAAAGTATTTAATTTTTCTAACAAATCGTATCTTAATTCACTCAGATGATTAACCAATAGATCATCAAATTATGCCTTGCATAACATAAGCTCATGAAATGAAGACTCCTAGGGTAACCTAAACGAGACAAAAGCTGGATGGATAATACAAGTAGTAGCAAGCAAACTTGAAATTGAAACGTTGAACGAAAAAGTGGTCCATGGCTGTGTGTTTGTGTAATTTTGCGCTTACACAATAATAATGTTTTTCAGTCAAAGTGAAAGGTTGCTATATGCCTGCAAAAAGCTTACATTCGTGCAGTATCCAACAAAGCCTTTTTTGAAGTTACTACTCTGCTTAACACTTTACTCCTTCCCTCTCAGCTACATGTTCAATGTTGCATCTTTCTCGTGTTCCCAGTTTCTCTCACAAAAACTAATAGAAAAAGCAACTCTAAGTTGTCGAAGTATAGCAACCTCAAACCTTTCGATTCTCATTTTTGGTTTGATTTGTGTTGGAATCATTGCTTTTCTTTAGTTATCGGATCTGATTTTGCTTCAATAACATGTTTTTGTGTCATCCTAGATTGAAATTTTTTAGGAAGAGATTCAATTAAACAGTTTTATTTTTTTACTGTTTGACATAGAGTAAAATATTAAAATTGTAAGTATTGTCTATACTCCAGGAGGAAAGTTTTAGGACTTATTTGATATTACTTATGTTTCTTGTTTTAATTTTACTAGTTGATGAATTAAAAATGATTTGATATCATTTTTATTTTTTTATTTTTTAACGGATAAAATAGAGACAAAAACTAAAAAATTAAAAAAAAATTCTGTTTTATCCGAATACAATATTCAATATTCCTTTACAAAAATCATTGTGTAAAATGATTTTGGTTTTCGTTACTGATTTTCTATTTTTGTTATCAATTTTGGATTTTTCAGTTTTGAATAACAATATCAAATAATGTTTCAGTTGCTGTGATTCTGAGAATTAATCATGAACCCAATCTTTATCACTCGTGGGACAAAGAACTCTAACTAATTTGAAATCTAGCCGGAGAGGGCATCTTAAAGGCGGATTAAGCTCTCCAAATCTCTTTAATTGCAGTCACGAAGCTCTATTGAACCCAATCTCTTAAAGTCCGAGCTTTGGCCCTCTGAGTATCTACAACGGAATGTATACAAATTTCCGGTCATACTAAGACCTTCAGTTGCAACCAATTCAAGTTCTGCTAAAGCTTGATTCATGCTCAGCTTTATCAAGAACGTGGTTACTTGGCATAGGATTCCCATTGCTCGATCCCTCAAAAGCTGCTTAAAAACATTGAAGTTCTGAACTCAGAATCCCACATCAGGCACAAAAAAATTTCCCACTCTTTTTCCTCATACTTACTTGTGAAGAACTTTCGGCTTTATACATCTTGTCAAACTTTTGACTTACCAGGCTTTTGAACCACCTGCCCACTGCCTTGCCCGCTCCCCCCATTTTTGTGTTTCCAGGGGAAAGGATCCATTATTTTGATGAAGAATAAAAGATTGAGAATGATGAGATATACATAAGTTTATTTTATTTTTTTATAAATAAATTGTTTTTTAATATATTTAAGAGATATTAAGTATGCAATCATATGATTGAGAAAATAATTATTTATTCTTGAAAGATTTTCCATAACACAAACGGTAAAAGAAAAAACAAAACAAGTGGGAAACAAAAGATTGAACTTCAAACTCCCATTATTGTTTTTGGTACAGGCATGTGTCCTGTCAGGAGCGTAATGCATGCTGGTTGTGGTTACCAGCTTCTTCCTCAAAGTCTCAACACCATTGAACACTTTTCAGAGTGTGCACAAGAGATTCCACTGGAGGAGGCGCGCAAGCCAACTCAGGCCCCCTCCATGACTCCTTCCCTTTTGTTGCGGTCTAAAAAGATATGTTTGCAAGAAAATGAGTCGTGCTTTCTGTTTTTGGTTGAGTGTTGGACTCAAATCAGAGTGCCATCAGCCATGCCTTATATGGTACTACTACCACTACTATTATATCTACTTGTCGAGGCCTGAGAGTTCGAAACCTTATATCCCCATGTACCAAACAGACGGAATTGGATCGACTGAGCGTGATTTGTCAGGGATAGTATGTTAGTATTCGTATATGGAAATGTTGAAAGTATATATTTTGAGGTCTTCTATCATACATGAGTAAGGCATAGTTGTGTCTAAGGCGGCGATATTTTGATTGCCTCCAACTGCTAATTGGATATGTTCCCTTGGGTTTGCAATTCATAGGATGTATGATTTAGACAGAGAATATTATGGGGTTCTGATAAATACTCGTATTTAGAGGGTAGCTTTTATGAAATAACCATATCTATGAGGATGATAAGCTTTGTTACAGAACCACAAGTCATAAACACTGTATCCTATGACATCCCATGACGCAATCTACAGACCTCACTATATGTTCGTGAATGCATTAATGTCATAGCTGGAGATACGAACTCTGGATGTCCTTGCAAGTCCTGTCTTTCCTTCTTCCATTTTCCAGTGTTCAGATCTTTGGAAGAAGTCCAATTACTTTCCATAACAGAGGGCCAAACTTCTGTTGGCCTCCCTTCACTGTTGTCAACTACCAACCAAGAGACGATAAGCATTATGTGCAGTTCTTTAGGCACATCTTATTGTCCTTCAGTTATTTGGGAAGTTCGGGTACAATGTGAACTCCTACCAAGTCGAAGCAAACAACTTTTGTTTGCTTCAACCACTGATGAATTCTAATTTGAATCTCGAAGGAGAAAAGGCTTTGTTACTTCTACGATACATATTAGATGTTTGTTGTTTTAGTGCTAGTGTTTGATGTGTTGGACTTTTGCACGATAGGTTTATCAGGTTCAAACTTAATCCTACTTTTAGTATAGTTGTTAACTCGTGAGAAAGATAACGGTCATGGGTTCCTACATGATAATAGAAAATGAACCATCGTCTTTCTGTAGTAATTTTAGAGGCTCTTTGGTGTACTGCATACCGCAAGTACTTGACAAAAAGACATCAAATTCTATGAGAACTACTGAACCAGCCATGGTACCTTCATGATTATAGTGTCGATTAATAGACTACTAATTGATATTGGTTTTGAATATCTCTTTCATAATCATGTATTACGATTTCGAAAGTTTGGATCCTTGAGGCCTGTCTGCAGGAGTCATCGTTGATAGATAGAAATTGTTCTTAATTGCTATTTACATTGCTAATCTGAACGCTTTGTAATTCAGGATGTGAACCTGGGACAAAACAGCAAGGCGCTGAAGACCATCGTTAAGCCAAAAGCAACTGGAAGAGGTATGCCTCATCTCGCCATAAATTATGAGATTGATGTCTTTGTGTTGGATCCATAGTAAGAAATTAACCTTGATCAGACACAATAATAGATTGGGAGCAACTGTTAATGTAATGCGTCAGGTTGTGTAGATGTCGCAGCTGTAGTAATTGTTAAAGAGTCAGGTACCTTATGATTCAGCATAAGTTTAGAGTGGTCACCAAGTAGCAAGTACCATCATGGTTTCGGCCTCAGGTATTTTATTTTAACCAGCAGTGGCACCTACTTTGGATGTGCATAAATCATACTTAGTTTGATCAATTGATCCAGTACGCTGTACATTCTACTGCATTATACTGATAAATGAATTGTTTAGCTGGCAAGAGGTGCCTTTTTGGCCCTAAGCTATATGGTATGATCTTGTTGTACCAACTAGAAATTTAAGAAGCTATTTGTTGGCGCAGTTACGTTATGTATTTCAAGTTGTTGCCTGAATCCTGATGCACACTAGGCGTGAAATGAATAGTAAGAGGCTAATAGCATGATAAGATTCTAGAGCTAAGAAATTTGACATGGCAATGCTGAGGAACTACCATAACAATGGTACGGGAGGCGACCTTGTACAGACAAATAAGCTGCGATATGGTATCCAGAGGGAAATTGGATATACTCGGATCGGATGTATAGTAAATACAAGAATCTCAATATGGTCTTTAGTAAAATCATTGGTGCATACAAATAAGCTTATGCTTGATATAAGTATTGCTATAACTAATGTTTGAAAACATTTCAATGGTTACCATGACTGGAGTAGTTAAAGGCTGAACCCGACAGGATTGTTCAATACTGAAAGATCAATCTGTTGAGAGCAGAAGCTCCAAAACTTAATTTTTATCCCTCACGGACGTAATCTTAGCATCAGGTTGTTCTTTTTCTAATAACATGGCTACAGTCTCGTGGATAATTCTCAGTCTAGACCAGTTGCAAAAATTACATGTTCTACTTTCTGTAATTGCATTCTTAATTGGGTAATTATTTTTTAATATTTTTATGTAATTTGTTTTTCTTAATTCTTCCGACAAAAGCTTGTTAAACTGATGGACAGTAAGATATAGCTTTTTTTGGGGAAAGTGCTAATCGTCCCGCGAGAACAAGGCGCGCCCCCCC